>JABUQX010071210.1:0-32348 GCA_015478945.1 Trachelipus rathkii
AGTTATGGCAGGTGTTTGTAAGTTTAATGTATTTGAGTATGTTCTAGTGGATTATTTATTTTGGAAGAAGTATATATATCATCTAATAAAATATTGTATATATATTATATGTGTAAGTGAGTGGATAATATATGATAGTTAAGTATAAGCAGTAACCGATATAGTTCTTTCGCTTGAATATGTTAGTTTGATGTTTTTGATGTAGTTATTTTATCAACTAGACGCATCATCATTATTTTTTTTTTCTATGTGTACATATGTGATAACTTTAAATACATATCGTAGCTGAAAAGTGGAGTGTTTGTATCTCTACTATAATGAATTCAATTAATCATCATCGCTCAGTATATTATGACATCGCCACATTGTTATGATATTAATGAATAATAATAATTGAAGTAGAGATGACAGAAAGGAAGTGCAAACATGGTGAATCAATAATTAAGAATAAGACTTGAGATTACTTAGATAGTGAAACATAGTAGGTGATGAACGCTCGTATGGCTTTACGAGATACTTAAGAAAGATGAGCCAACAAATTTTCTCTGCGGATTCGCTCGATGTGAATGTATCTTATTTACTCTTTTTGATTTGATAAGTGGGAATGAAATAAGTGTGGAGTAGTGATTATTCCTCAGATTAAGTCGACTGTTTTCAATTTATGGATGATTCTATCTATCTACTATAACTCATATATGATATATAGATATGTATAATGGAGATGAATAATAATGAGATATTAGTATAAGTCTTTAATAATTTATCTTTCTTTTTGCTCAGATATTCAAAAGTCTGACGGAAGGGAGGGGGAGGAGGAGGGGCCGGGGCCAGGGCAGGGGGCGGGGGACAGGGGGGGCATGGGATCGATGCGGTCGATGGAAGCTTAAAAGTTTTGAAAGGTTAAAAAGTTATAAAAATTAAATATAAAGTAAAAAAATTATATAGGTAGTTACTTTTATAGTATAGGATATTTATATATGTATTTCATTTAAATATATATGCACCAAATAATCATATTATGGATTTTCACGTTATTATGATAAGTGTATATATATAAGATATAATGAATCTTATAAAGTGAAAGGAATTACTCATCTAAATAATATATTCTAACTAAATGCTCTTTCATAAATAAACTTAATTATTAATTAAAATTTATAAAAAAAAAAAAAAAATAAAATTAAAAAAAATCATTTCACTAACGTTTTTAATTAAAATTAAAAACAAAAATAAAAACTATAGAACATATAGAATAGTCGGTTATTAAAGTTCAGGGATTAATATAAACTAAACATGTCATAAAAGTGTATACGAGATGCTAACGCGATAGCCGGAAAATAAAATATATATTAAAAGAAATAATAATTGGTTTTTTTTTTTTTACTCTTTTTTCTTTTTCTCATAGTTTGGCTTTTTCACCGGATAACTGTGACGGGAAAAGAGACAGAAAGCAGCATTAAGATAGATAGGGATCATGACAAGTCAAAAATAGGAAAATAATAAATATTTGAGTTGAAGAAATTTTAAAGTTGTCTCAAGAATTTCAAGAAAAAATTTTTTTTTTTACATCCTCCAAAGAACTTTTTATTTAACCCGAAATATTTTTTCATTAACGGAGTAATGCGAAGTTAGCTTATAGTTGAGGTGTTTTTTTACCTCTCTCCAGCGTCAACTAAAATCCTCCTAGAGTATATTTTTTAAAGACGTTTTCTCGAAGATTTATCAAATACGAGAGAGCTTGCCAACGGGACTGTCGAGGGGAATGGGATCCTTATGCGCTATGGCAGGAGGAAGTTTCTATTTAGTGTTGAGGGATTAAGTAAGTTCCTTTGCGCCAGGAGGTGGGTGCTAAAATCCAATAACATCTGACACGGTTGATATAAAGATCCCTAGACTCTTATTCTACTTGACAGATAAATACTTGTGTGCGATAGCACCTTTCTTTCTTACGAATATTAATCTGTGCCAACTCTGTACTATATCCAGCTGTCTCCATCGGGGCTGATACGTGACTCTTTACTTAGGCGTACACAAATTCAGCTCTTCTCTCAGTCAGTCGTCTTACACCAGGGTCTCAGTTTCCGTGATTTCCACTAACAGTGGGGAGCTTGCCCCCGCTTCATTAGCTGCATGGCCATCCCTTTTCCCTATCCGCTATACCATGGCCTTGCTTTTTCATATAGATCTAACAGAGTGCCAAACGCTATGCATTTCGCATATGAATGGGCCGTTCGCACATGAGAGCCAGTATCAAATGTAGTTTATCATTTAGCTAGTCATCGTTAGCGAACCATCCAATTCTGACAGACTAATAACAGGAGTAGATCTATCGTCGCAGGAGTATAGGTTTCAATTTCCCTCTATATAAACATATCAATTATCCAAGAAGCCCACATACCTGAAAATCATCTAGACCTAAAATTTTAAAATATCGCTCTGTCTGAGCTGAGTCTTAGTTAGTCTATATCTACCATATTACATTAATACATATATACTATTAAATAATTAATCATTATAATTTCAATATAAATAATACATATAAATTATTACTAGTTTATTCTTCATGACATATTAGGAGTATTTACTTTATAATAATGATAGGCGTGTGATTTGGGTTATTAATTATATAGGAAGGTCCCCAATTAATTAAATTAATGGGATATGGAGGTTCGTGGCTACAATTAAAATAATTATACAACTGGGGTGGATGATGCTTGTCTTAGATGAAAAGGTTTTTCTCTTGGACCAAGGTTTGGACATTTAGCAGCTGGGCAGTCTACTTAGTCTATCATTTCAACTTTCAAATTATCTTAAACAAGTTCTATGCTAATAAATACTTGTTTTACTTTGAAATGTTATTCAGACGCACAAAATTTACTGCTCCACTAGTGCCTTCAGTGAGAGACTGTTTAAACATTAACACATAGCTGGTAAACTTTAATTTGAATATTAATGTGATTCAATCTATTAAATCTACCAATCCATCATTATTTTAAGAAATAAATTGTAATTAACATGAGTATTGATTTAAGAATCTTTCATTTCATTGGTAAAGTTTTTAATGTATTTTATTTAATTCCTTTAATAAAGATGAATTATAGAATCTGTAAAATTTGTTGTAAGCATTTTTCAGAATATTGATTCAGGATAATATCTTTCAATATCTATTACATATTAATCACAGCACAAAAATTCTTACATACTAGTATTATAGAACACAGTATTGGAAGATATTACGATTAAGATGCATAAATTATAATACATTCTTTTATAAGTATTAAAAATCTGTAAGGTTGATATAAAGATTTCATCAGTAAAATAAGAAATACTTTGGCATAATATAAACATTTCTAGTATATTCAGTAGTTGGCCGAATTAGTTGAGGCATCAGCATTTTTTATAAGTGTAAACTAAAATTTTATCAAGATTTGGTGGTAATTTTCAAGTGAAATATGGGGTGTATACAGCTGGATAATTTCTATAAGTAATCAATGATAGTCCATTTTCAATAAAATATGATTAGGCTGTTTCAAAATCAGTATAAAAATATTAATTCTTAAGTTGATTTATCAGTTAATAATCATCTCTGTTGGATTCATCTATATTGTGGTTTGTTCAGATCAAGAAATCTCTTCGCCTTATAGTTCTTGCAAATACATGTTCTATTATTTACCTGAGTAATGGAAGTTAAAGTGCACCAAAGGCTCTAACAATAATTTACTATATATTACTTTGTACTTAATACTAGTATAATAGATCATATAAAATACTCAGCTATGTTGCCATACTCGTACATATATAGATTACATATTACTCTGCATACTTGTGCACGTCAAAAGAATATATTGGGAAAATAAGTAAGTTGATCGTTCCAGATTTATGCAATTAGGAAAGTTATAATCATTTAAGAATGAGTCTTAATATAACTGTTTTGAACATGATTTATAGGTTCAGTATTGACGTGTCAGCTCTCTTCACGATCTTAGTTGAGTAGATCTTGTGTGGAATAGACTATGTTGGGTTTTTATTTATCATATAGGGTATCATTTATGATAATCGGATGACACCGTATGTTTTAGCTAGGTAAATAGAATATAAAGCTCTAAATACAAGGTCTTCTTTTTATTGATGCTTTAAGTTGGATAGAGAATCTGAAGGTGTACGATCGGTGCAATAACCTCCAATCTGATATGATATTAGCTTGCATTGAGTAGATAATCGTATTTAAAGAACTTATGAAATTAGGTATAATGGCAATTTGTGGTAATTAAGAAAGATGCAGTAGGAAAGAGTTAATAACAGATAGGACGACATAGAAGGTGGAATAAGTATAGGAAAAAGATCAGAATCATGGGATATTCAGAGTTATAAAGATTTAAAATTAATGTGAGACAGGTACTAGAAGATAGAATGTGAATTGAAAATCGTAGAGTAGATATAATGGATTCGTAAAGCATCCGGTCTGAAATCTTCATTTTCAAAAAGCTCTGGCCGGCGAATACTGTGTTATATAGTTAATATTGGACGCCTCTGTGCAAAGATTTTGCGTGATAATTTTAGAGATTTGGAATTCATTTTTTTTTAAAACGGGTGTATGAATAAATATAAGATAATAAATATTATATTAAAGAGTATCTTTTTGCGTTATTATTACCTTTCTAGTTAGATTCCATACTCGGCAGCCACTTCAGCCAAGCTGTAATATAGTACTATGAATAGATAGCTTCTAATTGTATAGTATGATTTGAATTTATTTTCCTTAAATGTTTTCTTCTTTTTTATTGTCCAAAAATCCTTCATTTTTGAAAAAATATATATATATGATTAATTTAATCATATTGTAAAAGAGAAAATTTAATAAGTATTTTTGATTATTTAAGTAAAATATTATTAACATTTACACTTCTTCATAATATTAGTTAGTTTGCACTAATTGATAGTTTTTAGTTAGTGATACATTAGTAATAGCATAAGTAGTTTGTTCTCCTCTTAACACATGATTTATATGGTAAATGCTATTAAGTGTTAAAATTTATGTTATTACCCATATTAGAAAATGAAAAATTACTTTTAAAATAAATTGTTTAGCGTCAATCTTATTTATGGTCAGTTAGTTTATATAGATGTGCATTACTATAACTAGAAAAGAGCTTGCAAAAACTTATAATACCTTATGATTCGTAAGTGAATGAAAGTCATTTAATTTTACTAATTAAATTCCTGAAAAAGTTCCTAATTTGACAAAATATTTTTTTTATACTTAAGTGTGGTGTGTATTAGTTGTGGGGTCGTAGATAGTTTTTCAGATAAATTTATTGGATATTAAGTCTAATTATGTATTTTTCTTTCGGGATTACATATTTCTAAATGATCGAAGATGAAATTGGCCTAAAAATTGAAATATCTTTCTAGTTCGGGACTTTTTTTTACTCGTTTTGTTTTTATGAAATTTTCTGATATATGGAGTTGCAAGAGTTTACATTAAAATTTTTTAGGGCATTTTCTGTTAGTCACAACATTTTCACAATGCTGAAACGTTCGTTTACACTGAATCTGGATGTTTTTCAAACTTGGTAAATGTCTTGATCAGGATGGGTAAAAGGTTGGGCACATATAATATTTGCTAAAATAAATAGTGTGTATTATAAACATCCTTAAGAGTAGAGTCATTTAAGTTCGTATTAACTGAAATTCCTTTTATCTTCTTCATTCTTATTTTTAATTTTTTGTTATTTACTTTTTGTCTAAATTAAAATATATAGCAATTTTTTCTTTAAGGGTAAGAAAAAGAATAAGAAAGACGAAAGCAATAGTACAGGAAATGAAAAGAAAGAAGAAACAAAAAATAATGAACATTTTAAAGAATTTGGTAGGATAGTAAGAGAAGCAAGAAAGAAAGAAAGAAAGTAAATAAGATACAAGAAGAAAAAAAGAAAAGATAAAAAGAAAGAGAAGAAAGAAAGAAAAAGATAGAAGAAATCAAGAAGAAAGAAAGAAGATAAGAAAGAAAGAAAGAAAGAAAGAAAGAAAGAAAGCAGAGAAAAGAAAGAAAGAGAACGAAAGAGAAAAAGAAGAAGAGTAAGAGTAAAGCAATAGAAAGAAGAAAGAAATAGAAAGAAAGAAAGGAAAAGAAAAAGAAAAGAAGAAGAAGTAAAGAAGAAGAAGCGAATGAAAGGAAAAGAGAGAAGAAGGCATGAGGGGGGGGGAGAGCAAACGAAGTAGGATGATTAGATAAGAAGCAGGAAGTAGTTTAAAGAATGAGTAAGATTCGTAAGAAATTTATTAGGCGTAAAATTAGAGGGATGAGAAAAGAGAAAGAAAGAAGGGAAGAAGAAAGAAAGAGAAAAGAAGAAGAATGGAAAAGAAAGAGAAAGCAAGGAAAAGAAAGAAAGAAAGAAAGAAAGAAGAAAGAGAAATGAAAAAAAGAAAATGGAAGGAAGAAAAGAAGAAAGAAAAGAAGAGAGAGGAGAGGAGAGAGAGAGAGGAGAGAGAGAGAGACGAGAGAAATGAGAGAGAGAGGAGAGAGTAGAGAAAGAGAGAACGGAGAGAGAGAGAGGGATGAGAGAGAAAAAAATGAAGAGATAGGGAAGAGAGAGAGTAGAGTAGAGATGAGAGAGAGAGAGAGAGAAGCAGAGAGAGAGAGAGAGAGAGAGAGAGAGGAGAGAGAGAAGAGAAGAGAGAGAGAGAGAGAGAGAGAGAGAGAGAGAGAGAGAGAGAGGAGAAGGAGAGAGAAGAAGAGAGAGAGAGAGAGAGGAAGAAGAGGAGAGAAGAGAGAGAGGGGGAGACGAGAGAGGAAGAGAGAGAGAGAGGAGAGAGAGAGAGAGAGGAGAGAGAGAAGAGAGCAAAACGAGTAGAGATAGAGAAGAGAGAGAGTGAGTAAGAGGGAGAGAGCTAGAGAGAGAGATGAGAGAGAGAGGAAGGAGAGGAGAGAGAGAGAGAGAGCTAGTAATGAGAGTGAGAGATAGAAGAGAAGATAAGAGAATGTATTGAGAGATGTTGTCGCTATTGGTGGTGATTTTTTTTTAGAATACATGCTTTTTTTTTTTTTCTCAATAAACTACACACAAAATATATATTATTTTATAGATAGTACTTGGATTCTTGTTCACGTTCGAGGTATTTGTCCTATGGCTTTCTTCTGCTAAGTACAAAACCTACACTTTTTTTTCTCCACATGCTTCTAATAGCGAGTTTCATTATTTTTAACACTGCGCGCATTTGTTTAACACCTTTAGTGAAGACCCAGTTATTTTAGTAGCTAAGTGATGGTTAATTATACTTACGTTAGCTCGCCTATTATTAACTTAATAGTGATTTTACTCGAGCCCGGCTTATTCATTACATTTGGCTTTGACAGAAATTAGAAGAGAGCTAATTTGGAATAGTGTACAAAAGATAGCAGATAGACTTCTTAGAAGAGACTGTCTTGTGTTATGCCTATCCAAATGCAAGTATGTCGTTAGGATGTGATTGTATTTGTTTAAGGGTGTAAGTGCGGTGGGAAGGTGCGGACATTAGAGTTCGGGGTTTTTTGACCGGGTAAGAAATTATGTTACAAGTTGTATTCCGGAAGTTTCCGCACGTTTGCGGCGCGACGATAGAAAACGTCTCTGGAAATTGGTAGTTAGGTTTCGAATACTGTTCACGTCGTAAGTATAGTAATATATATAATATACTTATGTCTAGGTATTACTCAGACAATTATAACTCGTATTGCGTATATTATAGTTATAGTGATTCTTTATACTTCTATATACCTGCTATCATATTGTTTATATATATTAATAAATGTATATTGCACTAGTGTTACTGACCCACAATTCGATATACAATATTATATTTTTATAAGTATTAGTACGTATTATAATTGTTATTAATTATTATGATATATATATATGTATATTGAGCAGTTAATTTATGGATAATCATAGGGTATAGATATATATATAACGATATATATTATATATTAAGACAGTACTAAGTATGGTATACTCTATGCAGTATATTTTAAGTGACAATATAGTTAGCTGTTCATGATATATACTGGGTCTATATATCTATATACTACTAGGTATATATATATACTCACTGATTTTGTCAGTTATCGCTTTATTATATACATTAAATCGAATTGCGGACTCCTGCCGATGAGCGGAGGAGAGGGGTATGGTGTGCTAGATATATCGGTTGTCGTGTATATGGGTCCAATATTTTATTGGATTAGGGTATTCTAGGGTATTATTTTTGGGTTGGGGTGAGTTAGGTAGTATAATTAGTGGGTATACTTATATGGTTAAATATATATAATTTATATTCATTATATATCGGTTTAATAAGCAGTGTAGTTTGGTCATCATATTACTGTATATATATACATTTTGGCATAAAAAAAATTGTTATTCGATATATTATTAATTAATTATTATATATGTAGTTATATTTATATTTATTATTATATATATTAATATATTAATTATAGGTATGAAGGTTATATATACTATAATAAGCAATCCTAAATGAACAACAGGTTCCGTTTGAGGTAAAGAGTGTTATTATAGTGAAAGTAAAAGATTTACTATATATTAATGTTAAGATATTAATATGTCAATTGAAGTAATATAAAGTAGTTAGTTGATACGTGTTTAATATCTATATTATTATATATCAAAATTATTATATATAATATATTAATAATAAAGGGTGGGGATGGTTTATAAACACATGGTAGCGTTCTAGTAACACAAATTAAGAAATATGAAAGAAAAAACGACAATTATATTTACAAATACATTCAATTATTACTAATTAAAAAATTAGCCATGGTTTTTAGAAATATTTTGGATTTATACCTATATTAAAAAAACATCCATACAGATGACGTCATTATAAAGCTTAATTGAGCGTCGGATTTTAAATGTTAAATACGGTTTTTTTCTTTATGATTAGCATGTTTGATCATGAGTTTTGTTCTCCGCTTCAAGCTTATTTTTTTATACAATCGTGGTAACGTAGTGTATACTGAAGAGTTTATTCGTTTCAATTATATATATTAAGAAATTTTTCGTTTGGTGATTAAAGATCTATTATTATTTTATTGTGGGGGAATAGATTCATATATTACCCGCATAGGGTATTAACGCAGTAAATATATGAGAACATAGATTTTGAGCATGGAATACTCGTGGTCTCTTTAATTTGTATAATATTATATATAGGTATATATTATATGAAAGTACTAATATCTATAGGTACCTTTATTATACCTTAAGTAAACAGAAAGTTAAATTATTTATTATTTAAATATAGAATATAGGTATTGATATAGGCCAGTCTAATAGTATCTTTATTTTAATTACTATCGAGGATGTTTAAATAAAAAGAGAAAACTTTCTTGATTGCTTAGTGTAGTCGACGTGCGGACGAAGAGATAGGGTGGTGGGGTTTGTTTGGATTTCATTTTTTTCTCCGGGAGCTTTTCAATTCGCATAGGCATCGGGCCCCGTGGGGTGTAAAGCGGAGCGACACCGTTTTCTTAAAAGAGGATTTAAATAAACTCGCTTTGGGTGGGAGTTGTGTGGGCCCAGCACAGACAGCAGTATCAACAAAGCTAAGAAGGGGCAATGAGCTTGTAAAACTCAAGTCGACTGAGTGTCTTATCAAAATAAATTCTAAAGTGAGGAGGAATGAGGTTGTCAGGATGGAATGGAGCAGAAGAAGCACCGCCTTTAATCCCGGCGAAGGCAGTTGGGGACAACTAAGCAACAATGACCCCATTTTAACAGATTTTATAATATTAAAGATAAATAAAGTGCGAGCTGGTGATTTATCTCGGCAGAGGCGCGAGAGAGCAACTAGACCCGAAGGCTCACCTTCATGACATTTGTTAGTGGTGGCGGTATAAATACCTTGGGGTTTCCATTAGTTTTTAAAAAATATAATTAATAATATAAAAATTGCAACCATTAACAAAAATGTTGATGCAAGTCGATATAAGAAAGTACCCAGTACTTCAGACGGGAGAGCATTGCAGTCGTCTGATGTAAGTTAAATTATGTATTTTATCAATAAAAGTTAAAGTTGGGAAATGTAAAATTATAATAATTCAATTATTAAGAATAATTTTTTCTTTAGTGAGGTATGGACAAAAACTTTCCATTTCAAAGTAAAAAGCAGTTCTTTTCTTACTCTTTCTAAATATTTTGATAATGCGAAACTTTCTCTGTTGTTCCAGCTGATAGACAGTCTATCCTTCTTTCTTGGATTTTATCATTACCTTCCTTCTTCATTCGCAGTAACAGAAATTCTTTACGAGTTGAGCAAAAACAAGGTGATCATATAATAATTATTATACTTATGCATTAATGTATGTCCATAGCAAATTCAATCAACGCTAATGTTGATAAGGGGTTTTGATATTTTTCCAACTTTTGGACTTGTGCACTATATTATACAGTTATATATATATATTATTATTATATATATATAGTATATAAGCATACATATTAGATAATAGGTTTAGGGATATATATAGAGTCATTTCAATAAATAGGCGTAGTGAAATTGTTATTTTTTGTATATAAAATTCTTATTAGAAGACATATTCAGTTTTCTGTATACTTATATATAATTTATAAGTGAATAAAATTAATCTTTTCATCTCTCATCTCTAGTCTAGTCTTCTCTATTCATCTTTGAATATTTTACCTCTTTACTTTATCTATATATCTATTACTTATATATATATATCAATATTATTATATATATTATAGCTATCTTATATAATTATATATTTAATACTATTCTATCTATATCATATTATATCTAACTATACTACGTTGTATATCTCAGTTATCTATAATATATTATTATGATATACTATATATATATATACTATATATATCCTCTATATATATTTAATTCCTTACTCTTATTTTCTTTATTATTTATATTATATTTATATATATATATATTATATATGTTATATATAATATATATTAATATTTATTATCTTAATTAGTTATATTATATATATTATTTTAATTATATACTATATTAAGTATATTTATAATTATTATTATATATTTATTTATATATATATATTATATATATATTATATAATTAATATATATATATTATATAATTTATATATCGGGCTAATTTTAAGGGTTAATGATTTAGTTAGTAACGAAATAATATTAATATATATGTAATATTTTCTGTTTATTTTATATTTAATTTTTAGAATGTATATTTAACATTTTAAAATATTTGGGTCATCTCTTCTAATTAAATTTAAATTTACTAACCTTATAAATACTGGATGAACCTAAAATATACACTTAACTTAATATAATAAAAATTAACAGTTATACAGATGACCTAACACTTACAGTACCTACTATTTTATATAAATGTTATCCCATATTATATTAATATATATAAATATATATATTATATATATATATTTAATTAATATTTTATAATATATAGATATGAAATAATATAAATATAAGTTTTTTTTTTTAAGGTTGAATGTAGTTTTTTAATTATAATGAATTAATTTATTATATATAATTAATAACCTCTTTTTAATCTTATATATTTTTACTTATATATTATTATGTATGATTTTTAGTAAAATTATATATTCTTCCTCAGCAGTATCTCTCACATAAAAAAAATATAAATAATTATTAAATTTATTATTATTTGTATATAATATCCTTTGATTTATGTTAAATAATTCAAGATTATATTATATATGAAAAATGAATATAATGAAATTTATGTAAATATTTATGATAAGAAATATATTATACTATTATTTAAGACTATTATATTTTATTTAAGTGCTTTCTTAAATAAATTTATTATGTTTGTTTAAGTCATATGTATAATAACATATAGAAATTCAATAAAAGACGAATAGTTCTTATACAGACTAAAAGGTGTGGTTTTTCAGTAGTGGGTTTAGATTTGGCTTTTTGAGTCTCATTTTAAATGCTATTATAGATACCGATATATTTAATAAATAATAGAAAATCCCTGATGAATTCGAACCACACATAAAACACATTTCTAAATCGATACCTGTCTGAAAAAGGGATAAAATATAGGATGAAACAACAAAGATGAAAGAAAACGGTACACAGGTTTCTTTTATTTATTATGTTTGCTTAATTTACAGTTAATTTATTTGTCCAAGTTGAAACTCTTCTTATTTGACAATCCCAATGGTTTTTGGTTTTTTTTTCTTGTTTTGATAAGAGTTTCTTATCAACACCACTTTTTCCTGGGGACGAGTACCGCTATTATGATTTATATATATTATAGTAATATAATATATATTATATTATTATAATATATATTATATTATGGTTGGGTTAAAGAAAACAGTTTTGTTTTTAGTTTTGAAAAGAAAAAAAAAAACATCTTTTGTTTTTTAATAATAGATTTATAAATGGCTCATGTTTTTTATGAATTTTATGCTTTTGCTTTATTCTTGATTTAGCTCTTTATTTTTCATTGAATATATCTTTAATTCTTTTTTAGGAGGAAATTAAGATCACCTGAGAAAGCAAAGTTAACATTAGAAGAATCATATGTTAACAGAGGTATATACAGTAGCCACATATAGTATGAAGTGGACGTATCTGTTTGCTTAAATAAAAGGTTTTTATAGTCGCTCCTAGGATAGGCATATATAATTTTCATTTCCACATTGATCTGAGTATGTATTAATTATATTTTACACATGTAATTATTTATTATTATTAATTATTATTATTAGTATAATATATATGTAGTTACTTAATATATAGAGTAGATACAGGTAATTTCTGACCATATATATAAGTTATTGATGTTATGAAAAATTTATTAAATGATTATCTAATTAATTATATATATATATATATATATATATATTATTTATATATTATTATTATATTATATAATGAAAATCCTATTATACATATTTAAATTATATTATTCAATTACGGCTAAATTTTTCAGGTTCCATTGTTTATAGGCTATATAGGTAATACTATTTAAGGTTCATGTGTAGTATCATAATAGTACTTAATAAATAAGTATATATAGTATATTATATTATTATATATATATATATTATATTATAGTATATATTATTATATTATTGTTATATATATTATTAAGGTAGATTTTAATTAATAATATAATATTAGATAATATATATATTTATATGTTGTATAGGTATAATATATTAATGTATTTATTATTATATATAGGTATTAGTTAATTATTATTATATTATATATATATATATTAATGTATATTATATAGTTATATAGTTTTATATATTATTATTTATATAGATATTATTTTTTATATATTATAATATTATATTATTTATTTTATATTAGTATATAATATTTATATATTAATATATTTATTATATTAGTATATATTATATTATTATATATTATATTTAATATTAATTATATTAATACTAGTATATATATTTATATGTATTATTATTATTGTACGTTATTATAGTTAGTTATGAATATGATATCTTTAGTATGATATATTAATATATATATATTGTACTATGGTGGAATTGAGTTATGTGTCAGTGTATATTATTGTTATAGTATTTATGTCATTAATCATAATTGACATAAATATATCATCACGTTTTACCGTTTCAGTGACTGTGTTCCACCATTGGTCCAATAAAGGAATGTAAATAATACATTTCAAAATTTATAATTAATGATATATATTTCCTTTTTAAAAAAATGCATTAGTCATTATGTAATAATATTTTAAAGTAATATACCTTTTTAAAATAATGGATAAGTGATCCTATGTTAAAATAATATATTCTTATTATATTTAAAGATGAAAATGACATACATTATATTGATAAGTACTAACTTTATTATTAGTATTCTTCATCTACCACTTTTTCCCAAGATCTCTGGGCTGGTATACAAGCGGTGCGTAAACAAGCAATCTTCTATGAAAAAAGAGCAGTAAGATGAAAGGAAATCTGACAAGATATGCGTAGAGGGAAAATCCAGCCTCTTAAAAATTGTCGACTTACTTGACCTCCGCCTCTGGTTTTCATTATTATGAAGTAGTGTGTTGGTGAAAAGATGCTGAGTCGCTTTTACGACACTCAGATAATATACATTATTGTCATCATTATTCCTTAGCTTTATTCATACGGGATGTGCGACGGTGACTCTCACTATTTTGGGTAAATTCATTCAGTTGTTAATATTGCTGATTTGATTGAACATTCATTCAATAGTATTACAATGAATAGTAATATAATTCTATTTCATTTCTCTCAAAATATAGTTTAATTACCCATCTCGCTGATTCATTATTATTATTTTTGTCTTATTAATCAGGCGCATTCTTTTAATTTTCCTCGCGCCTTTGCACATAAACTCACTTTTTCTCGTTTCTCACTTCAGGACTTGTGTTTCCTGACTCGAAGATCTCACTATTTTTTCGAAACATTCATTTTTCCAGCCTCGGTATTTGGTTTTTTCATGTAACGTATCATTCTTCAGCACTACAGACAATTATTAGTAATTTGCTGGCTTAATATAATTAAATACCGATTATCATCCTTCATGTTATGTCATTCTTTCCAATGACATAATCTAATCTCAACAATACTTGCATTTACTATTCTCTCTTTACGCTTTTTCTCATCATCTTGTTGCCATTTTATAGTTTTGTTATTATTATTATTTATTAATTAACTTTTCATTGAATATTATTTTAGTTTTTTTAATTATTATTATTTTCATTCTTATTTTTATTTTCTTCATTTTAAATCAATTTTCTTCAACCTTAGCATGCTCCCTTATTACATAGATTGGATACCATTGAACATTCATTGAAATTTTAAGATTCTATTACTTTCTTATTCCCAGACCATAGTTCAAATTCACTACTTACAGATAATACTCATGGTAACATTAACATATGTACTCTTCGCATATATGTAGACCTAGCTGAGTTTTTTTGGTTATTGGCTACTTAAATGTATCTTTAGTCCTATTTACTCATTAATTTCATATTTGATTCATCGATACGTTTTTAATTTGTGCATACTTCAAGCTCATCCTTCTATTTCTTGCCATTTTACACAATTATTCCTACTAAATAATCTCTGGCATCCAGTCCGTATCCCATTTTCCTATCTCACACTCATTATTTACTTAATCTACTATCTATATTATAAACTTAGACCTAGTTGTTCCAAAGTGTCTACTTCATCTTAACATACTTCAACTCTGGGAGACTGGTCCATCCTCACAACGCCATATTATACCTGACTCTCTTATCTAATTGTTTACCTTTCAAAAACTCACTCTACTCTTTTGAGAACAACGCCTTCCGAAAATTCTCTTATATCTCTCATAATCTCTCGTTCAATATTTAAACTATTCCTTCAAACTCTTCCTACTCGCAAGACAAGTCGTAGGTTTCAATTATTTTTCTTTTATATTCTACATGAGAGTATGTTGTTGTTCGTGTTATTCTTTAGATATAATATGACCTTATATTATAAATCTCGCATTTCTATCATTCTCATTTATCCACTATTTCATTATTTAGAGCAGCGTTTCACCTTATTACTTAAATTACTTTATCTACTTTATCGGGGCCGCCTTCCTCGAGACAGAGTCTTTACCCTGATTATCCGCTCACTTGTGTTGTCCCGCATTAATACTTTCATCTTAATAGTTGGGTACAGTAACCTTCCTGTTATAGGTGCATGAATAAATAGTACCAAATATAAGGGCGTGCGACCTTACCATTGAGAAATATTCATCTCCAATACATTTTTTAAGAGATATTGGCATATTATTTTCCATAATATATTATTTATCAGCCTATTCTATTTAAAGTTTTAACATCAGATTGACTCTCCTATACTGTTTAATAGATTCTATCTCATTCCAAAACAATTTACCTCTCTCCAAGCTATATTGCTCATAACGATTGTTTATCTCAATATTATCTTCTTTACTTTATGATTATTACATTATAACTATATTAATCTTTTCAATTCCTATAAAATTGGATTATATAATTATATATAATATAGATGAGACTTAATAGATAGATGATAATAATAATATATTATTTAATATATAAATGAATAGTATGAAAATAAATATCAATATATTAATTATAATTTATATATAATATATTTAACCATAAAATAATATTATAAAATATATACTTAAATATATATTTATGCATAATTTTTTATAACTTTATTTTCTTTTATAAGTATAAATATATTCTTAATAAATATAATACTATTAGTAATATTTCTCAACACTTCACAATATTATAAAGATAACATAACACTTACAATATCTATTACAATACACTCGTAGTGACATGATCGATTCATCTCGTGCGTGACAGGTCGATAGCATCATGGTGATACTTATGCTCTCGGCGATCAATTATGTATTGATCTTTGTGTTCTCTTCTACAACTACCTCTCAATCGGCTAGACCATCCCTCTATATCTTTCGAAAGATTGTTTGAATTACTACTTCTCGACATTGTTAAAATTCAGCAGTTATAATAACTCTAGACTTTCTTACCTATAAATCTTCATCCATAAAGCACCTCAAAATTGCTCTATCTCTTTCGATGGTTTTCCATTCTATTCTGTTGACAAAACAAATATCATCTGGCTTATTGGAAAATGTCGAATAAAACTTATATCACAAAGGATGCTAGTTTACCAAAATCAATTTTGATTTAGTTTTGTTTTCTTATATTATAAATCTAACCTTTTTAATGTAGTGATTTTACAATATTGTCTCGTCATAAGTGAGTATTTGCCTATGTATATTTAATTGTGTCTATACTTACAGAGGAGTAAATTTCTTTTTATTTTATTTTTTTTATCTAATTAATCATTTTTTTCTTGATTCGCTCTACTGTCCCTAATCTTTTATTATTTTAAATTATTTCTTATGTTTAAATTTACAATTTTATTAATTGTTTATTTTCATTCCTTCATTACTTATGGAGGAACTTCTAATCGTGTAATATACTAGTCTATTTTAGCTGGATACGGATTGTGTATAAAGGACACTGGACTATTCTAAGATGTGTGATTTATCCATTCTGTAAATGATACTATATCTCATTCTACGCATCATAATACTTATTTACATTCCATGATAAGTTGCTTTTTGAGGATTTGAAATTTTTATCGTTCATTAGAACATTATTACAGAATAATATTAGTTTATTATTATTACACATAATAATATAATATATAATATATATACTTTATCACATAAGTGTATTGCTCTCTGGAACTGACCAAAAAACAAATGAAATAACTTACATTATTAATTAGTTAGTTATATAATTTATCTCTCATAGTCTTCATTACTATTTATTCTAGTGAAAGTCAGTCGAGTAATGCTTTTAATAAATGAGATGAGAGATATATACATTATAATAAATTGTGATATTTGCTAACTCTAATACTCTATATAATATCTCTTCATTCCTAAAATCTAATTATCTTTTAGATTGATTGTTTCTAGACTCGACTTCTCTTGATAATCAAATCTTTTACTGCTTCTATTACATAATGAAAGATAGAACAAATGAGTGAAGATACATCAGAATTTTCCGGTTTGGGGCCAGATTTATAACCCATGGAAAGAAAGAAAAAATACCTTTTTAACAATAAAATGATATAATATTTCTAATTATTAGATTAAATTAAAGGATGTATTAGGTGATATCATTTAAACTAAAAATAACTCGTATAATGTGACATTTACTAGATAAAATAAGTTATGCTCATTAGTATAATAGGTCTCGTATTTATTATTATTTTATTATATATTTATTATTTATTATCTCGTGTTATATTTGATTATTTGTTTGATGTCATTTATTCATTCTTTATAATAGTTATTTCAGATTGTATTTCTTTTTTAAACTTAGAAGTATTTTAATTTACTTTTTTATTCTAACAATTTAATAATATAAAAATTTTCAATAATAATAATGATAGTTGTAGTAATAGATAAAATAAATACAATGGAATAATAATTGGACAAATCTGATACTCTTTGTATATATAATTGTAATGCAATGTGAATAATCAGTGTTATGATAACAGTAAAAATTTTTAATATTATTCACTCTAAATTATAATATAAAGTAATAATAATCAATAATAATAATAAATAATTAATATGGTTGGAATCATATACAATCAAAGTACATTATCGAGTTCTTTATCCACAATAATTCGTATATACATGGATATATGTAATTATATATAATGTTATTATTATAAATTTCTGACCAATCGCCCAATATAGCTCCTAGCACCTTTGAGGTATCAGTGAATATGAAGTTCTGATATGTCCAGCCTATTGATATGTTTTTATATAATAGATTTATACTAATTATGATTAATATTTAGGAATAATATTATTAATATATATATATATAATACTTGAATTTGATATCAAGATCATAATACCCTAATGTGAATAGATGGGTAGAATTAGGAAATTTCAGATATAATTTAGGAAACATTTACTCCTCTCATAACTTTCATTAATATTATTTAATGATTACTTTTAGCGAGTAAATGAGCATAAAATCACAATGGCGCAATAAAGATTGCCATCCATTGAATAGGATAATTACATTTGATACATTCTAACATCTATGATGAGTAATCATATTACAATAATCATATAATAATTTACGTGTCAAGAGTATTTCTTTTGATCAATAATTATACTCAATACATGATTAAACAACTACACTACCATCAAGATATGATAATTCGTGTGAGAGTATCTTGACCTCTCTCACATTAAACAATAGAACTTAATTGTCAAAGTGAGCCTTTGTTTGATTAGGTGTTACGGAACCAGTAGTGATTGACGAATAAATGTGGATAGCTGACGGATTAAGTACTGTGGCGATTGAAATCCAATAACATGATGAAGCAATGGTGTCAGATTGCGGTCACTAGTCTCTGTACACCAAGTTGTGTGAGTGGATTAGCGGTCTGCTCTATGATTAATTTCTGTAAGTGCTAGTGTGTATCCTGGTATCCTCTTAACTCGAGTACATGGAGCTGATCGGATAAACCTCCTATCATTGCGCTCTCTCACTCGACACCATTTGTGTTCTTTCTCCCTTCATTTGTGCTCTTGTCATTGCTATATCAATCTGACAAATTTTCGCCCCTTTTTGTTATATCGCACTATTCTACTCAAATTCGTCCTCCAATCTAGTACACGCAAGCAATTGATTCTTTAATCCGTCAGTACGTTATTTTTAGATGATCTGCGATCTACACCAGAGTAGCGCACATAGTCTAATGATAGTAAGTGTATGCTCGACCCATCTACGATATGTGTGATGTCTGTCTCTCGATAACGGTAACTGCAAAAAATAAACTCTATCTGTGACTAAGAGTGGTATAGGTCAGTACTGGCTGGAAACCTCTTATGTCACTCTATCGCGACAATCGTCTGTCATTTTTTATAAGTGAAGTGTCTATACTAAGTATGTGACTATGAGTCGAGTATATTGAAGCACGATAGTGTGGTTTACCTCTATTCCTATTGTTTGCCGTGAGCATGAATCACCATTACGAAGTAAATCAGATATGTTGGTAAAGCATCGACTCTTATCATGCTGAGTGTACTTTATAACGACTCCTTGCTACTTTCGACTCTCCTCTGGGGTGTCACTGTCTTTACATAGCGGACTGTTTCGATAAATAATAACTACTCAAAATTTAAGAGCCGATGAAGTGCTATAAGAAGCAAGTACTTCTCACATACTCTCTCTCTCTCTCTTAATTCTGTGATAAAAAATTTGTTATTAGAGAGATAGAGAGGAAAGGTAAATATTGCTCGTCTTAAAAAAGTCACCTCACTCGACGATATCCCTGTATATAGAGCAGATCTTTATCATTGGAGTCATGCTCTCTCATCGCCTCTCGAAGTTCGAAAAACTACTCTGTGTGAGACCAAAACGAGGGTATGTCTCTCTTAAAACTGACATATAAGTGAGCTATACCTATTTGTCTGTATCGACTCCATCTTTGGGTAATGACAGAGTCACTCGCTTAGTACATTCGTATCATGATGCTCTCTCTCGCCCTGGTAGATTTCGGGTTGGATCTCATACAGTCGACTGACCATGCTCATGTTCAAGTCGTCCTGTGCTCAGACTCTACCTAATGGAAATTCTCTCTGACATTTTCGCTCTGAGTGACCCAACCCTTTATCGGTTAGGATCTGTTGGGTTCAATGTCATTTCTCGGCTTCTCCTCAGATCCTCAGCTCCCAACTGCAGGTGATAGGCTAGAGAATTTCTGTCTAATACGTCTATATTTATATTTTACTTATTTTAGTAAATTAACATTAGCGAAAGATAGGTTTGCCTCCTTCAATGTAATGTGATTCCGAACTCATGATAAGTGTGTATTGCCGTAAGTAAGTGACATCTAAGTAGCGATAAAGTTGAATCCTTTCTGTTAAAGATGTGTCCAGAGGACCCATGGATAAAGGACCAAACCTGATGTTAGGTCGTGTGCACCGGTGTCATGAACGAGTAATTATGCTTGCACCCCGTCGGCTACATATACCCCGGGTGCCGCTACCTATAAAAATATATAGATATATGAATTAAACATTATTATTAGTGTGAAGTATAAGGATTGAAAGATATATAGTAAATTATATTCCAATAAAATTGAGGGGATAAATAGAAACAATGCAAAAGTTTCGGCATGTGACAATGGTCACATACGAATCCCGGCGGGTCACACAAAAATCCGCCGAATACTGGTTCTTGCTATTACAGTATGTTACGTCTTAAACCGCCACACTTTGACCATAATAAGAATCAGTACCCCCTGAAGGAATTTATTATTATTATTATTATTTTTTGATTATATTTATAATGATTATTAATTTAATTTATTATTATATTATTTATATTATTTATTATTATTATTATTTTATTATTATTTAATTATTTAATTTAATTATTATATATTATTATTTAATATATTTAATTTATAATTAATTTATATATTATTATTATATTATTATATATATAATTATATATATTATTAATTATTTAATTATATTATTTAATTATTTATAATTTATTATTTATTTATTAAATAAAATTGTATTTCAATTCAAGTTAGATATTATTAATACTAAAAAAATCAAAAATAAACATTATGCAACCCACCTATCTTAATTTTAATATAACAAATAGCCAACTAATATTACATGTATGCACTGATAACAATTATAAAATACATCCTATTATTTATACTACGATAAGTCTTGCACACATTTAAATCTACTCCCCCACCTCTAATTATACCGACTACTTTCCGGGTGTATGCAAACGCTCTATATGTAAAATCAAACACTACTATATCTCAAATCACGACCAAATGCAAAAGTGTTCATACGTTTCAGTCTTACTTATGATTTAAAGAAGCAGATGATTTCTACATAAATAACAATTAACTATACCACCTTACATGTTTTAAGGAAACTTAATATACTTAGCAACTTTAACATACTCCTATATCTACTCCCTTTCCTAAAAGTAACTTGAGACCTACAAAGTAATCATTACTAATTAACATTGTGAGATTTTCATATAGAATAATAAAATCATTACTAAATAATCAAATTGAAAGGAAGAGTTAATCTTCGGAAATAACACCTACACTCTAAATAACCTTATACCTATACCTACTAAAATACTATTACTATAGGCATGGCAGACAGTCGTCTACTTCCTCTATATGTTCGTCAATGCTAAATAATTTGCACTAATAATGATTTAATTTAAATACTATCATTATAGGATGAAATGCGAATAATCTGTCTCTGGATGTCAAAAATTTATACACTCTCGGAAATAAGTATATATGACAGGAAATAACTATTTGCTCGGATACGTTATGAATATGATCTCAGTTATAATCTTTAATAAATATTGATTATATTTTGAGGTTATGCGGAGGGATCTTAAAAGTAATTATTAGTATTATTGAGGTATTTTGACTCGGAATTATTGACTGATTGATTAATTGAGTCTGATGTATTAACAAGAACTCTTTTGAATGTATTATTGAATATATTTATAATATATATTTACTGTTATTGTTACTATTAAAATTAATATATTAATTATTTATTAATATATATATATTATTATTTAATTAGTATTATTATTATTATTTATATTATTATTATTTAATTAATTATTCATATTATTATTTAATTATATTTTTATTATATTATTTATTAATTATTATTAATTTAATTAATATTTTTATATTATAATTTAATTTAATAATTTTTTTAATTATTAATATTTGTATTCCTTATGCTTCAAATTATTAGCTGTGATTATGAATTATATATATAATTATTATTATTTATATTAGTTTATAGTATTATTTATATATTATATTATTATTATTATTATTTAATATTTATTATTATTATTAGTATGTAAGCTATATGTATATATAATATGTTTAATAAAGTCTGTTTAGTCAATGTAGTAGTAATAGTATTAGCTCTCTCTCTCTAGAGGCTCAAGAGCCTCTCTATTTCCTATGAGGAAGAAATGGCATTTTATTCTCCTAAATGAAATGTTGTTAATTGCGACAGTGAGCTAGAAAATTCTATATTCAGCAATTTAACAATAATGATAAGACGCAAAAGTATCGCAACAGTATAATTGGCATGCACATGGCAACGGCAGGCATTTAGTTTATCTCACTGCTATGATCGATCAAAAGAGAGGAGCTGATATATTTGAAATTACTCAACGATACGAATGGTAAATCGAGACTAGGCCAGAGTAATGCTCAATAAGAAAGGTTCCAACCAAAAACAGAAATACAGACTATAGAAAAAAATGTGAGGTGGCTAGAAAAGCGTATAGGAATAGCACCGTACCTCTCTCTCAGGTCGAAAACAGTTCCCTTTGGAATAGGTGTTACACCCTATAAATCTCCTACACAAAACTCGTAGTTTGTGTCGCACGACACCAAGACAAACTCCATTCTAGATAACTCAGTGTTTTCGCATACAGTAACTCTAATTAATACACTGGGTCTAAAATAATATACATGTGAGCTGTTAATAAAGTCGTGAAAAGTTACTCTTCCTTTACCGGATATCACAATCTACTTGAAGCGCTTAGTACTCTCAATTTTCTAGAGGGATCTTCTGGAGAAAATATATTTCAACGGAGCCATGCAGGATGATTTTGGATCTTATTCGGTTAAAGCCATAAATTGGACTCAGTATGTGACGAAAAGTTAGATACTTAATATTTGGAACACAGACCTACGAATACGCGACGCAAAGATATATAAGGTTATAAAAGATGAACTAAGACGAACTTAATTAAACGTAATCCTTTTAATAAAGCCGTGATTATTGGCGTCTCAATTGCCTGAGCCTTGTTTTAACATTTGAAGCGAGGTGGTAGATATAACTCTTAAGCCCTTTAGCTTTTCGTTCAACCCTTTGCCCTCTATTAACATTGGATCTTTTCAAGTAATGAACAGACTCCATACAAAGGTATGATGCTCATAGAGAACCCTCACTAAAGTTCATCAAAACTTAAAAATGGACACTTTTGGAATTTGTTGTATAACATATAATACTTATAAAAAAAAAGAACAAAAAAATTTTTTGTTAATTATGCCAATTTTCGAAATATATCTCAGTTGCTGCAAAATAACGCTCTATGTAACTATTAATGCGGGTCAGTTTTAAAACTCTTAATAGCTTAAGCATATTTGTGCAGTGTTGAATAGAGTTTTCCTCAAAGAAGATCTTTCAATGTATAAAAAGTATTAGATACATTAAAGAGGCGTTTATTCTAAGGAAGTTAAATTTTTAAAGAGAAATTTGAAATACATTTCTCCTAATATGTACTTCTAGAAAAAAAGGAAGACGTGACGTGGCAAATGCTAACCAAAGAATTCATTCTCGCTCTCGACAATTAAAGATAGAATCGATACTGGAAAGGGGAATTTCTCAGAAGATATATGTAATTTATATGTGTTCTAAAAAGATATAATATATTATTTTATCTATTTCTTTAGTGTATTGAAAGTTTATAAAGATATTGAATTTCAAAGGTTGAGACTGGACCAAAATTCGACATAAATATAATTACTCAGCTTTCGCTCGATGTATATGCGAAGTGTCTCTTAATCTTATAAATAATTTATTTGATAAAATATGAAAAATATGTGGAATGTGGATAAGTGTTATTAATTATAAACGAAGATATGGGTCCTAGATACTATTAAGAAGACATATATTTTAAGACTCTCAGCAGCGGTATTATAGAAGGTATGAGTTTGGAAGTGAAGGTGAAATTGACGAATCGAAGATTGTCTCCATAGTCAGTGTCAAATAAATAATACTGCAAAGAATGTATTGTGAGATGATGATATAGAGAAATGCATCTCATATTGTAAGGAATGTATTAATATAATAAGTAAATGAATAATAATAAGTCATAAAGTGGATTAGGAGTCGAAACGACCTCCTTTGAAAACATAAGCACCATTACTTGTGTGGACAAGTAAATATGTCAGTATATGAATCAGTATGAGACAGTAACGTTTATTCTCCCCGTAACGATATACTACTCGACATGCCGGAACCCCGAATAATATATAATTTTGAGATAGAATGATCTTAGAAGAAAGGGATACCTCTAAAGTTAGCAAAGATTCTAGATTATGGAAACCCAGAAGGAGGGGAACTTGAGAGATTATCACCTATTAAAAGATTGATATAGACAATAATACCATACCTCTGGTTCATAAATGACATTTTAGTTATTAATTGTCTCAAAATCGCTCGTAGAGCCACCACCTACAGCAGCTCTCCCCGTGTTAGTTATCTCTCCTATGTGGTACCGTGAAAAACCATAAATTGCGTTTAAAAAGGATAGTTATTATCGACCCTAGTTAGATTCCTTACTGAACGCCCCTGAGAAAATAGCTACGTTAACTGTGCTCTATAATCTCGAAAAAATAAAGAATGATGATTTATTCCAAGTAATGGTTCATAAGAATTAGTGAAGAGTTAAAGAAGTGTTATTCAATAAAGATACTTATTGATATATTTAGAATATACAAGTGATAGAGCTATAGCTAAATGATAGTATAGAAGGATCAGAGATGGCTTCTTTTCTGAGATATAAGGTTGGACATGGCGTGCTTCCTAACACTATAAGTGAGATAATATGATTAGTAGTATTGAGATAACATAAATGTAATATAGTAATTGAACGTGAAGGTAGGCCGTGGGCAGTTACGTAAGCACATTCCCTCAAAACTCTAGAGGTAAGGTGTATATGTCTAATCCGGGTACCACCCGCCTATTCTATACCTTAAGGTTCATAGATCTCAAGGGGCTCTAATGCAACAATGATTCAAATGTAATCTCATAGTGCTAAAAGATCGATTAGGACATCTGAGAGGAGATAGGGGAGGAGGAGGAATGCCAGAATGTCCAGGGTTGAGTTAGAGTAGAAAATAGGAGGCCGATAAGATATTGGCCCCTTATCTATTTCATGTTGAAGAGTTAGCATAGTAGACTTTATCTTTGCATTCGAATATGTGCAATAGGGAAGCAAATGATTTACAAGAAGTTGTTAGAGATGTTTTTGGCAAGAGGCCAAAAAAGATTTTGTCTCTCAACCAAATAAACTTGGCTTATAGAAAAGTAACACTCAAAATATAGCTAGAAATTATAAACCTCAGAATTAAACTATTTCATATCGAGTAGAGAGAAAAATGGCTTCCTCTATTAGTCTTCGTGTCGGAAATATTGTGATATCCCTGCCTAATCGAATTTTTTGTTTAGAAACATTTAATATAATTGTCATAAAAAAATATTGAATATACCTGACTACATTTTTCACATATAGCTCTAAATAACTTAGAAATAAGCCCCATATATTATTATACAATAACCAAAATATATATCATATATTAAATGTATATATTATAATATATATATATATATATATATTATATTATATAAATAATATATAATATATTAATATATTATATTAATATATATATATAGTATATTAATTATATATATAATACAATATATATATATACTTCGTATATTATATAATTTATATATATATATATTATAATATTATATATATATAATATATTATATATAATATTATATATTAACTTATATATATTAATATATTATTAAATATATTAATATATATATTAATATTATTAGACTCAGGGGTTTTTATTGTAAGGGTATAATAGGTACGGTTTGTGTTCATTACCCACCTAGGGGCCAAAGGGGTATAATAATGATCCCACTAAAATGATATATAATATTACCCAGATATATTATATTAGCCCTATTACGTATATTATGTAAGTAGGGTCCCTCTCGTACCTAGGCGTATAATTTTCTGTTGTACGACGTAGTTTTCAACTAAAGGTTAATGAAGGGGGATATGAGTAAAGTGATTCGGGCTTTCTTTTCGACTTATGCAGTCATATTCTTTCTACCTACTTTTCTGTTCATCATAGTCTAATGTTATACTATAGCCCTTTTAACCTAACCTCTATATATATCTTGAGGGAAAGTAGATAGGTGTAAGCACGTGATGATGATATGAATTATATATATATATATATTAATATATATAATATATATTAATATATATAATATATATATAATATATATATATATATATTAATAATATATTATATAATATAATATTAATTTATTAATATATATATATATATTAATATATATATATATTAATATATAATATAATGATTAATTTATAAATATTATATATATATATAATTAATATATTAGTTACAAAATTAGATAAATAGCTTAAAATTATATATATTTAGAATAATATAGCTTATATAATATATCATTATATTATATATCTTTAAATAAATCTTTATAATTATTCGTGAAAATATGTTCAAATACGATATATTATTAGCATACTTTTGCTGCTTATATAATCATATAATAACCTAATCAATACTATTGAACATATAATACCTAATACTAACTACAAACCTAAGCTAACCTATAACCTAACCTTAAACACAACTCATATACATATAATTAGTTTTATATATAATCTAAATACGTAATATATATATAAACCTTAACCTAACCTTAAACTTTTATTAATTCTATTTACCTAATACATTAGCTCAAAAGTACTTTGATTATATTAGGCTATACCTCTTCTACTCTCTCTTCTCTTCTCTCTCTCTCTCTCTCTCTCTCTCTCTCTCTCTTCATCTCTCTCTCTACTCTTCTCTCTCTCTCTCTCTTCTTATACTCTCTCTCTCTCTCTCTCTCTCTCTTCATCTATCTCTCTCCAAAGATAAGTAAATAATTGGTAATATTTATTGAATTTTTTACTTATATTATATCTTATGTTAACGCTGAGTTCATTTAGAGTCAATATTAATCTCTGAGAGAATCGATATTACTAAATTACATAATGTGTAAGATCTCCTAATATTCCTAAACTCCATATAAAATGTGCCAGATATAACTATCTATTTTACTGAATACTCTCTAATCGTCTATATATTTGATCATAATTGAACCATTACTCCTTCGATAACATACCTCATTTTCAAAATGATGAGAGTATGCGGATGCTTGAAACATCCTCTATGCGGATGTTGGTCCGTTTTAACATGTATTCGCTGTATGCGGCATAGTTCTGAGATTTAAGTGGTGTTGTTATTAGTTTCACATAATGCAGTCGGCAATAGCTTATGTCCTCGGCGATGCGGATTTTTCTATGATATCAATCACTGAGCTGAATTAGATATTATATATATATACTTAATACTCCATACCAATTTACCATTTTACGATATAACATAGTATATTGTATAATAAGCCAATTTGTTCTTACTTCCTATCCTATACTTGATAATTTCCGTTCGAAGGTTTATAAAACCCAATACGTTCAAGCTTTCTTAACTTGCATATATTATATTTTTTTATTTACTTATATTATGTACATTCCATAAATTATTTATTCATTATTCTTCTGAGTATAGTATAGTTCATTTCAATTCATACTTTATTTATCTCTTTTATAGTATTTATTTCATTATTTTCTTTTTCAATAGGGTTGTGTTAATATATATATATAATATATATATATATATAATAACTACCCGCCTTTATATATATACCTTTATAGTATTTGGATAAACAGGAACCAAGCAATGTATATAGAGTCAATATATTGGGAAAATTGTATATAATATATGAATACATGTATTTGTGAAATTATTGATATAATGTTATTAACTAACTTTTATATATATAGTAATTATTATTGTTATTTATTAAAGACAATGCAGGCAGGTGTATATATATTTAGGTTTTTTCAATTTCACTATATTGTAGCATAAGATTGTCTTTATCTATTCACTTATAAGTGTACATTGATATAGTGTTAATATATATATATATCTTAGTACTTATATTTTATAATAATACTAATAATATTTAAATATAATACATATATTTTTTTTTTATACATATTTATACATATATACTTAATTAATTATGTAATTATTTAAATTTTAGAGGTAAAATTATTATATATAAATGTTTTCGCCTCTCTAATTATAATATTAATAATTCTTGCCTCCTCACAGGTGTGATTTTGAGCTTCTCACTACTCAGTATGCGTATAGTGAGTGTTAATAGAACTCTGCAATTCTCCTCTCTGTGATGCATCGAATTCGTCTCTATGAGATGTGCTTCCACTAATTACTATTGCTTATTCACGAAAATACAGAACGATTTCACAACACACAAAAAATAATTGTAAGTCATTAGGAGCTACCTACAAACTCGGTTTATTCTTCTTTAACACAACTTATCCTTTCTTTCTTTACAAGACTATAACTAGTGTCCTATGTTGGATTTCGTAATTACGTATCCGTAATTTTGATAATCTTACGACAGGATCATATTATCAATAGTTCTTAACCCATTTGAATCGACTACATTTTTTAACTTTTTCCGTGCCTAAATATTAACCTTGAAGTACATACGCTTTGCTCGGCACACTCTCTTACTTTCAATATATAAATAACTACAAGTCATATAATAAAATGTAGGGTAAAAACAAATTGGGCGAACGTTTTCATTTCGAGATTATAAAATAAAAAGTACTCCATAACATCATTATTATTGTCCTCTACTATAATATTATTTTCAAGCTATTTCATAATTGCTCTTAACATATGTTCAATAATAATAATCAATAATATTATATAAGAAAATTATGTATTATCATCCATCAAAAGAAAAGAATAAGAATACAATAAGAATAATAATTAGTTCAATAAGATAGATATCATTATATCATATAGATAATGAATAATTCAAATTATACTCTCATTATGATATAATAAAAACAAAGTTTTTTTTTAATTATCTTAATTCATTATACTCATAGCATTTAATATAATATAGAATGAATATTTGAATAAAACAGTAAAAATAAATTCAAATATTTATTTATTATTATCGAAAATAACAATTGATGTTATTTTTAAAGTTTTTGTTGCATATTATGTTAAGATATGATTTACTCTCATTAGTTTAGTATAATCTCTTCCTCATGAATAAAATCGAGAAAGGAGGCTATAATTACATTTATTAATAAATATACATTCCTTTTATCTCACATGTATTGCCTTCATGATGGAGTATCGATCAAAGTGTATAAAATATTTCATTACATTTAATCCTTTTCTTTATTCGTTAGCTAGTATGATTATATAGTTGCATTTTACATAAATATATATAATACAGTTTTCCATAGTAAAGCTTTTAGCTGTGCTTAATCACTTTGTATAGTGCATTTTTGAAGAACGAAATAAAATAGTTTTTGCTTTTTAGTATATATAATATATAGTAGATATAGTTGGATGGAGGATAACTTCTAAACAATTTTTTTTAGTTATTTTTTAATATTTTATAATATATATAAAAATAGAAATTAATTACAATAATATATATTATATAATATATTATATATATTAGTTATAATATATTTATATATATATTATATATATATATTAATATATATATATATATATTATATTAATATTAATATATGTAATACATTTTACACTTTGTTTGGGTTTAACTCAATGCCATTTTTATGATTCTCAGATGGAGAATATAAATCAGAAGATAAGAGATTTTATTTATTTTTAAACAAGAATATTGTAGTAAAGTTTATTACTGTATTTAAGTCGTATTCTGTTACTTTTATATATCTCATATCATTAGTATTCTCATCTTAAATTGAGATTTTTTTTATTATATTTTCAATAAGTTTATGTATATTATTACTTTATATATGATTAATATTACTTATGTTACATTATGATATTTATATTATTGAGGTTAATTATGAAAAATTATAAATACTTAGCTCAATTTACCACTATTAGGGTATTAATATTTCACAACCAGATCGGCGTATTGATAATGTATACTTGGCAGGATGACCGCTCTACTGTAAAGCTAGCTATATCGTTTACCAAATGCTCTATGCTCGCGTTATTATATATACTTAGTGCATGTACGATGCCATATATTATATAGTTGTGTGTAATTGTATACTTTATTATTTTATATATATTGAATTTAATTGATAGATATAATAATTATTACTAGTTAAAAAATAAAAAATAATAACCTACTACTAAATATATATATAATATCTAAAAAAATTCTCACCAATATTTTCTTACCTTTTGATAATCCTTCTTTAAGTAATACTATTGTCGTTCTAATATATATTATATATATATATATTATATATATTATATATATTATTATTATAAATTATATATATATGTATACTGTATTATATATATATATATATATATATATATATATATTATATTATATTAATATTAATATATTAATATATATATATAATATATATATTAATATATTATAATATATATATATATATATTATAATATTATATATAATATAATATAATATATATATATATTTTTATATATAAACAGTCATAACTTACTTCTATATAAGTGTATGCACCTCAGATTGATTCTGCAATAAATGATTACTCAGTTACTCCATGATTAGAAATAAAGATTAAATATATCAGTACTCTAACGTAATACCTATATCTTTTCCTACCAAATAAATATCTAAAATTAATTATATGTTTCAAGTATATTGTGAGAAACTAAAAATGTTTATTATAGTGATATATTTAATGGAAACTTGTAATTTGTGTATTAACTCATTGACATATAATAGGAGAGTTCTCTATAATGAGCTAATTAATTATTTCATGATGATGATTTATAAATCTAATTCTCATAGCTCGCAGACGGACTTCAGATTCTTATTTTTTCCTATTTTACAAATCGCGAAAATGATTGTACTCCACAGTGGATGTTTATTTCATGCCAACGGCCATCCTACAATATATCATATATATATATATATATATTATATATATATATATATATATTATATTATATATATTAATATATTATATATATGACTTATATTATATATATATTTAAGAATTATATATTATATATATATAATTATTAATATTATAAGTATTAATATAATATATATTATATATATATATATATATATATATATATATATATATATAATTATATATTTATATTACATATATATTTATATATATAATAATATATATTATATAATTATATTTATAATATATATTAATATATATTAATATATATATATATATAATTAATTATAGATATAAGTAATTTATATTTATATTATTTTTTTTAATAAATAATCTTAGTAGTATCATTATTATATATTTTATTTTTAGTGCATAAAATATAAATACATGTACCTACATATAGTATAACTGAACATAAATTAATTAGTGATAGCTACCGTTACATTTAGATCAGTGGAATGTGTGATTGAAAAATATAAATTAAAATTTAATAAAAATGAATATTGTTTACTAGCTCTAAGCCATTAAATATCACATTACTTATATATATTCATTAATATCTTTTCATATTTTAAACATGCCATTTATTTGTATATATATATATATACGACCCTATATACTTTTCGATTTTAATTTACTTAATTTTATATTAAAAAAGATATATATTTATATATTATAAA
>JABUQX010071211.1:7500-13044 GCA_015478945.1 Trachelipus rathkii
ATTATACTATATATATATATATATATATATATATATATATATAATAATATATAGTATATCTAGTATATATATATATATTATATGTATATTATATTCTATATATATAATAATAATTATCTATATATGGGGTCAGACTTTTTACAAAAGATACTGCATCGTAACTTGAGAACTAGATTTCCTACAGTAAAAACAAATACCTTTTTTGTATCAGCAAAGAATTATATCTTGGAAAATGGTTAAAAAAACGAAAATAAGCTTAAAAATATGATTTCATAAACGTTTTTTACTACATGCAGTTTTTAATACAGTAAAACTTGTTCTGGCACCAATAAGATTCAATCGTGTTTGTAACCAATGCCTCGCGAAGGTTGCAATAATTATTTTTTTGCCATGTTAAAGTTAGTTTAGTATTATGTTGCCAACAGAGTATTTTTACATTGTCTCATTTGGGCGATTCAGGTCGAAAATTTGTAAATTTTTTATGGATATGTTTTTTTTTTTAAACAACGATATTCCTAGGTTGAAACGCAAAGATGTAAGGTGAGGCCGGGGTCTATCCGAACCTACTGCGTGGACGACGAGGGGGACTTCATCCCCCTCTGTCGCAACGGCTCACTCCACCCTAAAAAAGCCCTAAAAGTCAACCAAAAAAATTGAAATTATTCGATAAATTGCACTGATCCAAAAATGTCATTGTTTTAGTGTAATCACGTGTAGTTTTTCTAGTTACATGGCAGTATCTTTTTATAGTCTTACACCCAATATATTATATAAATATATATATATATATATATAATATATATATATATATATATATATAATAATATATTATATAATATATATATATATATATAAATACTATATTATATATAACTAATATATATATATATATTATATATAATATATATATTATATATATAGTATATATATATATAATATATATATATATTATATATATATATATCAGATATATATATATATAGTTTTTAAAATACAATATGTATATTTTTTATAAATTACAACACTTATTGGGCCTACTTCTTATATTTTTTACTAGTCACAAAGAAGCAAGTTTTAAGTAACGAACGAAAGAGTTAATGACATGAAGCGGCAAACTAATCTGTTATCTTTTTTTCTTCAGCAACCAATAAAGAAATGAGAATACAGCATAAGAAAAACATGGTAAACATTACTAAACGGGATAATAAACGTGTAAGAATAAACGCATTTTGAGCCATTGAGAGGAGCGTTTAGGAAATTTTGGGAAAAAAAGTTTATCTGTTATCGAATCGAATCTATTACAATTTAAAATCTGATAAGAAAATATTGTTATAAACATCGTAAGTAAGGTAGCGGTTCACGGATGTAAGGAAAATTTTACTTCGTTACGTTAAATTCAACAATAGAGCTCGATCAATCGTCGTTAGCTTGACTGTCTTTTGATTAACGACAGCGGTTTAAAATTACCGAAAAATTAACGAGTTTTAATTAACGATTAAGCTTTTAACGCGTTAATGCCCACCTGTTGATATATATTATATATATATATATATATATATAATATATATATAATATATAATATATATATATATATAAGTATATTATATATATATATATATATATATATATATATATATATATATATATATATATATATATAATATTTATATATATATATATATATAGTATATATATATATATATATTATTATATTATATATATATATATATATATGATATATATATTATATACTTTTTTTTTTATGTATTATCATTATATATATAATATATATATTTATATATTATATTTATATGTATATATATATATATATACTATATATTATATATATATATATATATCATGATTTAATATAATATATTTAATATATTAATAATAATAATTACTACTTTGTCGTAGGTTGATGATTTATTTAGCTTTTTATGTTTTATACCCGTAGCTGTTGATTATTGATTTATAGGATATTCGGGCGATAATGGGGGAATTTTCAAACTAATTCGTTTATTGGCAATTAATAACAATTTTAAGTGTGGCATCTAGGTGAGAGGGGGGGAAGGTTAAGATTGTACATTTTATTTTAAGTAAATTTGTTATTTAAATAAAAATTGGTACGTACGCACCACTCTTTCATATATACCAATAGATATATAATATAGTACTAATATATATATATACTATATATGATATATATAAATATATTAATTATATATATATATATATATATATTATATATATATAATATATATATATTAATATATATATATTATATATATATTAATATTTATATATATTATATAATAATATATATTTATAATCTAATATATATATATATTATATAAAATATTATATATATCTATTACTAATATATATATATATTATATTATTATATTATACTATATATATATTATTATATATATAAATATATATATATATATTATTATATATATATATAGATATATATATATATATAGATATATATATTGTATAGTATATATATATTATAGTATTATATATAGTATATATAATATATATTAATATGTATATATATATAATATATATATATATATATATATATTATTATGTGGTGTGTGCTATATATGTAACTAAATTAATAAAACATACGAAGGGGGGGAGGGAAACAACTTTATAACACTAAAAATAGCGATACATATTTTCGAGCTTTCGCTTGCGATTCGCGTCAAGCCTCGGGAAAATAAATGTTTAAAAGAGCCAGTCACTCCTAAGAGAATAGGCCAACAAGTAAAGTGGCTATTGATTTGGTTATTTGTTTTTTATTGTTATTTTTCTTTTTTTAACTGTTTAAAAGTATTTTTGACGAAAGTTTAATGGAATTTTTGATTTGGTCAAGCCTGAAATCACCTGCTGTTTTTTGTTGAACATTTAGGCGTATTACGGATGAGAGGATTATAATTATTTTTCCTTTTTGTGTAATGATTTTGTATGTTTATAATACAGATATTTGTGATAATGCTATGGTTTGTTGTAGTACGGATGATTGGTAAGGGCAGAGTTTTTATCATTACATTTGATTAAATAAAAAAAAAACTATATATATATACTTTATATATATATTATATATAATATATATATACTATATATATATATATATATATATATTATTTATGATATATATTATATATATATATATATATATATATATAAGAGATGTTATTGCGTGCATTAGTTGTGCCATCGTGACGATGTAAAAGTAAGCAGGGTAAGTTGTAACGGTATTTTGGATATTTTTTATAAGATTCTCATTGAATCCAGTTGAGAACAATGTACGCTCCAGCCTGGACCGATTGATTGTATTAAAATATTATACATATCGGCTTTAGTTTATTCATCAAACCTTGCTCGTATTTATAGGTTTTAATAATGAATGTTAGTCTTTTTTGTTAAGTTATTAACAATGTGCGTATCATTGATTAGATATCTCGATTAATGATACATGCTTGTGTAAGATTTTTGTATAAGCCAAATAAAAACAGATGAATATATATTTGTGCAAAAACAATTAATTGTTTCCAAAAGTCAAAGTGAAGTACTATTGAAGACCTTGAGATTGGATGTAACTATTTTCAAGGTCAGTGAATAAAGATAAAGGAAATGTATTTAATATAATTTATGTAATGTAAAGTGATAAGCATTATCGATAACATGTAATAGTAAACTTAACGTTATCGTTTACAGTTTACGGTCTGGTAAAACGATCGACAAAAACAATTGAGTACCCTCAAATTGAACAAGCCCCTCTTTGGAATTTACAGGGTGAGTTCAATAAAGTAATTATGAAAATATGTAAAATATACTGTTATAAGTGAAGATAAAGTGTGATCTGTAGTAATCCCCTTTATTCTTCATTTTATTATTTATTGACAGGGTTTTTATCTTTGGATTTCAATCTTCGATTTCAATTGATCTCTGGTTTAAATTCTTCTTTTATTGGTTGGGTTCATTCTTCATTCAATCTCAGCTAAGTGCAATATATTTGACATAATTGAGTCAGAATTTCTATTTCCCTCCCTTACTTCATTGCACGAATGATATTTGGATTCGTTTGGTTTCCACTCTTGAATCTGATCCTGAACTTATGTACATAATCATAATACATTGGATTTTAAGTATAATTCCAATGTATTTATCTAATTAAAATATATTATATAATCCAATTCATATAACTTTATTATAGTTTTGTTGGGAGTGGATTGTGTTATCTTTATATATTCACAAACCTCCCACATGTATATATTTTGAACGAATTAAGTAAACATAAACTTTTTCTAGTGTGTCAATATCCTAGATTTTGATTCTCTATTGATCTTTGAGGCTTTATTGATATTCTTATTCTTAATCTTCAAGAACTTTATCGGATTAGTCTCCATTGATAGATAGATCCGGAAACACTATAGTTAAGTAAACCCTTCATTTGGGGTTAAGACAAGACCTGTAAAGTGTATCACAATTGTTCATTCCCCTTGAAAAACTCACAATCCTCCCTGAATAGTCACTCAAGTAAGCAGGCCAACGGAGTCCGGAGACAATCTCCCTCCGTTACGGAAATAGCCTAACCTGCTCCGTAACACCTCTGATGGTGTAAGTTGGTTGCCTGTGCTTACTAGACATTCAAACCACATATCTATCGAACATCACTTTAAAACTATCGACTTCTTATTATATCTTTTGACCTCCGAATTATTCAATATTCTTCGATCATCGACTCTACGAGAATAAGTGGAGAGAGGCACCTTCCAGTCGGGTACGAGTGTTCGGTCCCAGCGTGCTTCTCTCCGCAGATAGCATAGTATATATATATATATATATATATATATATATATATATATATATATATATATATATATATATATATATATATATATATATATTGTAGTGCTTGAGGTCAGGTTGACCTTTTATAATAGAGGCGCAATGTTAACTATGATAATAAAATTAAGCTACTGCGTTTTGCAAACTGTAAATTTATTATTGAAATGGCAACACCACCGCTATGATTTGGCCCTAAGAGCCATTTTTCTTGCTGGGCTAAGCTAAGCTTTTATATTGTACTGAGATTTTTGTTTAACCAGCGTAATTCTGGCTCATTAAAGCCATATTTTGACTTTGTGATAGTGGTAAGTGTCATTAATGTAAAATATAAAGTTATTTTTAACATACTACGTAAAAAAATTATAGTTATTAAGAGGCCCTAGAAGGCCTAAGAGGGAAATGAATATCGTGTCATTTTTTTATATTATATTTATTAATTTGTATAAGCTAGCTTATTCACGTGTAGCAGGCCTTGATTAAGAATAAACTAAGGCCACTTTCCTCTGGAGCTTTCCTAGTAAAGGACCTACAGCCAATTTTCTTTTTTGCGTAATATATATATATATTAGAATTCTAAGTAGGCCAATGTAGGCCCTACTTGTTTTTGTTAAAGTAAAATTTTGTATCTATTTTATTACTATTATTATTTATATATTATTATATCCTAGTATTAGCCTA
>JABUQX010071212.1:0-7500 GCA_015478945.1 Trachelipus rathkii
TACTATATATATATATATAGTATATATATTATATAATACTGTATTTTATTATAATATATTACTATGGTATATATATATAATGTATATTATATTTATAGCTATAAGTAAAGTATTTATATCATATTATATATCACATTTATTTTAATATAAGTTTATAAATTTTAGCCGTACATTATAGATTATTAGATCTTGTTAGTGTTCAAGCATGTGTTTGTGTGTATTATCTTTACAGTGCTTTTTAAGATATATATATATATTAGTATATGTTATAGTATAGTATTTATTAGTCTATGTATTATATGACGTTTGAGTTATAATCTATAGTAGTATATCTATTATAATAGCATATATATATAATATATATGGGGAAACTCCAGATTATATACTATAGTATATTTGATGGTATTATATATATATATATATTAGGGTATATATATATTAGTAGCTGATATGTTATGATATAATTATATATTTTCTAATTATTAATATAAGATATTATAAAATATATTTTAAAGTTTTATATGTAGGGTATATTACTATATTATGTTATATATATATAGTAGTAGTATATATATATTTAGTATAGGGTGCGCTCTTGACATTATAGACTGTTACAGTATCATATATATAATGTAGTATGTGTTATATATATATATTATACTTTATATATAGTATTATATATTATATATTATATATTATACTATTAGTATTATATATATTATAAATATATAGATATATTATATATATAGATTTACTAACATATATTATATATATATATATAGGTTATATATTGTCATATTATATAATATAAGGTTTATATAAATATAATATATATACTAGTGATTTATTTATATAATATAATATAATATTTATTATTTATTAAGGTAGCTATGGCATTATTTAATTGATTCTAGAGAGCTATAAGTATATATTATTATTTAATATATATATAGTTTAATCTATATTTAATATATAGATATATCATATATATAGGTATAGTATATATTATATATATATAATATATGTAATATTATTTGATGTACTTATTAGAAGAATATTTAAGATATATGGTAAGTTATATAATTATATATGTATTGTTATATACTATAACTGCTACTGATAGACGTGATAGCCTTACCAGTATGGTTGTTACAAATTAGAGGGGATAATATAACTATTTAACTCACTTATCCTTGTGAAGATATAAGTATCATTTTTGAACCTTAAACCCTGTAATTCAATTGATATATAATAATATTACATAATATATATAATATTTATCAATATTTAACTTACGTTTATTTATATTATATAATTTGGTATGTAATATTATATATCTAAACGTGTAGGTTATAATATATATATATATATATACATTATATATATATATATAATATATACATATAATATATTCATATTAATATATACTATTATATATATATATATTATAATTATAATATTATATTATACTATTATATATAATTATATATATATATATATATATTATATATTATATAATCGTAACTATATATATATAATGTAGTTATTATATATACTATATATAATATATCACTATATATATAATATAATATATATATATATATAATATATAGTATTATATTGTGGTTTGTTTGCTGTCGTGGATTGGTTTTTTGCCTGGTGAATTCGTGCGTTGTCACACTGGGTTCACTGCGGGTTTTGTTCTATCGGTAGGTTGTATGTTGTCGGACGCTTTAGGCGCGGCTCTCTGCTGGTCCGCCCTGGCCATGTAGGAGACTCTTCCAGGGCTTCTTTTTTGTGGGTGCGTTATTCTTTCTAATAACGAGTCCTTATGTATTTCTCCATTCTGCTTTGATATTTTCTATTTTGCAGGTCGTTGATGCGGTTGCGAAGGCATGTGTGTGTTGACCATGCACAGTACTGTAAAGATCTTATAAACTATTAAATTAATGTACAGGTATTTATTGGTTGTATAAGATATACATGATATATATTCGCACGAAAACACATGCTCTGATTTTTTCCTTCTAGTGTAATGCCGGATTATCAACTCTGTAGTTTGAGGCTCAACGCAAACCGAGTATGAGACGCCACTGAAACATCAAGCTTCGTCTACAATGAGGCTACTCATAAAAAGAGCATAGGGTAGCAATTTGAATTGGGGACTATCGAGGTAACTAAGTATCTTCCGTTGTTAGGGATCAGAAAGTATTGGTCAACGGGTGCTATGGCGTCTATTGAACTTGTAACCTGTACAACTTGATAATAATACCATTACTGTATATTTTATATACTAGTATATATATGACGTACGTATGTAGAATATTTATTATTGTCTATATTAATGTCATATGCTACTATTACGACTGCTGTTAATATTTATACTTATATATATCACATATATAATTCTCTATATATCTATATAATTTTATATTATATTTTAAAGTAATCAAATATATTATCATATAATTCTATTATATTATATTTATATTCATATAATATAATATTATATTCTATATATATATAGTGATATTATATATATCAAAATTATTACTATTATATTAATATATTATTATTTTTGACTATACATTACTATAATTATAAAAATTTATTAAATACTAATATATATATTTATATATATATCTTATATATATATATATACTATATATATATATATATATTCGTTAATTATATTATATATATATATTCTATATAATACTATTATATATTACTATTATACGTGTAATATTATATATATATATATATTGAGTATTATATATATCTTTGTATATTATTATTAATATACATATATCATTATATTATATTATATTGAATATATGTAAGTATCTATACTATCTATTTTAAGTATTATTATATCAAGTATTTAGGGTTATGAGCATAAAATGACCCGTAGTATCTATTATTATCTTTGAATGTCTATATTATTAGTTTCTCTCTTAATTATTATTATATTATTTTTATATAGTACTATATATCTTATATATATTATTAATATATATATATATCTCACGAGCCTCCAATATATACTACACAATTGATGCTAAATGGTCAGATTTTCAATCATATACGGTATTTGTGATAAGCTATAAGAATAGTATTACCAGTGGGTCATAATTATGGATTCGCAACATAACTGTATGTTCGTCTAATATTATTATATATATATTATATAGTATAATATTTATTTCATATTTATATATATATTGATATATATTTATAATAGTATATATTAAGTTATATATAGATATATATATTTATTATTATAGTATTATATTATTTATATTATTATTTAATTATCTAAATATATAATATAATTAGTTCTATATTTATATATATCTATTATCATATATTATATATATATATATATATATATATTATAGTACTCTATATTATACTATATTTATTATAAGTATTTATATATCTATATATTATCTATATTATTAATATAGATATATTATTTATATAGTATTAATATATATTATTATAATTATATTTTTAATCATTATATATTAGGAATATATATATATATGTATAGTATATTTTTGTGATATAGTATATATATATTATTTATATATATTTAATATATATATATTATCTCTTATATTACTATATATATAATATATGTATATTGTTGAAGAATATATAGTTCTATTTATTTTTTTATTTTCTCTGGAGAAAATGTTAATTGAGCCTCTGAAACTATATAGTGAATATAATTTATATTATGCATATTATTATCTATTAATTTTTATATAATTCTTTATATTTGTTAGTCTAGTGGGCGAGGTTATACCATTAGTCTACGAGGTCTAAAGTTAAAACCAAAAGTCGCTTTCTTCGCCGTGCACTCTGGTGTTGTGGTGATCTCTAGGACTCGTCATCGCCTTGGAATAGTATTCAGGACGCTAGCATTAGCCATTACTCAAATACGAGAATTTGACTTATCTAATTCACTCAAGGATCACCTGGATGTAGGATATAGACTTTCAGTAACTGAGACTCTGAAACGATTTGGACCTAGAATACCCTGATAAAAACGCTTCGAAATTAGATGTCTACGTAACGCTGTAAGTATAGACAAAGCCGTATGATGAAAGTGCGAAAGGAGATCTAGAGATGATGAAGGATAGGAGTATTGATTGTGATGGAGATTCTGGCGAGAATGCTATATGAGAGAAAAGAAAGAGAGGAAGACGACTGTGGAGGAGATCAGTCAATTATTTGTGATTATAAGTTTATATTTGTGAGTAGGATGGGAACAATGGAGTGACGGTGTGGGCTTCATATGTGAGCGGCGAAGAATGCCTCACTTATTCATTATATTGTATGACCTAATCAGGACAGATCATACCATGAAAGGAGCTTGTGAAACACCGTGTTTAAATAATATTATTATTATTATTATTATTATTATTATTTTATTGATTATTATTATTTTACTGCTAATTGATATTATTATTATTATTATTATTATATTTATTTATATTATTTATTTTATTGGAATTATTATATTCATTAGTATTATTGGTATTATTATGGTTATTATTTTTATTCTTCCTTTTATTATTATTATCATTATATTATTTATTATATATTAATTTGTAATTATTAAAATTATTAATATTATTATTATAATTATTATATATTATTATTGCTATTGTGTTTATTTTATTTTTAATTTTTTTTGTGTTTTCTTTAGTTCTTTGTTTTTTTTGTTTAATTTTTTTTTTTACAAGATTGAAAATTTTATAAATTGTGTGGCATATAATGTGCAATTTAGTCTTGTTTACAAGTTACCAGGTGCGGGGACGAGTGAACCATGCTACGAGAGTTGCTAAACACCATCCACTTCCCATCCTCTCGAACTGTGGAAATTGGAAAGTACCGACTAAGGTGCTTATTTAGTTATCTCGTGTTTGTAATGGTGGAATTTAGAGAAGTCGGTATTTAGATTTATGAGAAGAGGGACAAATTTTCGGCATTTTTCTTGTCTTAAGTGCGGTATTATTTTTTCTCGGTCATAATAATCCATGTCTAGAGCAGCCTAAAGCGGTTGTTCCGCTCTTGGTTAATATAGCCATGGGGTATATTGACAAATATTTTTGTTATAATCTCAATCTTTTGAGAGGTATTGTATGGTTCGTGGGTGCTCTCTCCCAACTAACGTTAGCAGGTAATAATTTTGGATGGTGTGCTTGCCTATTTTTATTATTGAGTTGTTTTTGTCAATTTTCATCCTCAATATAACCACTGTTATAATTAAGCTCTATTATCCTGTATCATAATCACTATTGGAGTGCAAATGAACATTCATGGTTTCAAGTAGAGTTTGGCTTATGATGTTTGAAGGTTGCTTTATAACTCTGCAATTCGGCATATTCTAAGGTTTTGCGGTAAAGTTTCTTACAGTTGTTTGCCATTTCTTCCTGAACATCTTCAAAACATAAGTAATTGTATAAAATTTCTGCTTCCTTAAATTCGTTGGAACTCAGATACGCTTACTGGCTGAAATACAAGAAATCTTCTTTCCTTAATTATCAAATTCTCGAGTTTAACTCCAAATTTATTATATTTTGTGCAGCTTGATTTAATTCCCTCTTTAACCTCAAAATCAGAGGTCTGGGTGAAAAGTTTTTTATACGACGCAATTTGAGAATGGAATTAACTTGTGGATATATGAGGAGAATGAGGCTTTATGTAGTTTTTAGTAAGCAAAAGGTAACACATTAAAAAGATTAACTTGTCCTTTGTCAATCTCGCAAAGTTGTTACGTGGTATATGTGAATGGGAGTATGAGTGACATCGCCTGCGGTTCGGAGGTTGCGGGTTGCGGTTGCGGTTGCGGTTGCGGTTGCTCGTCTCTTGCGTTAATGATTGATGTTATCGATCATACACTAATCCTATTATGTATATATGATATATATATATATATATTATACTATATTAGTATATATATACTAATATTATATATATAAATTATAATTTTATATATATATATATTATAATAATATTATATATATATTATATAGTAGTATATATGATATATCACGTATATATTATATTATATATATTTATATATTACTATTCTGCAGTTATGATGAACTGTTCTATTCTCCACTCTCTATTCTCTTATCTTTAAACATTTTCCTTAACATTTTGCTAGTTGCGGTTATGGCATGGGCCTGAGTTGGACACCGTCGGTTGGGTTGTCAGTGTGCGGTTGCGGTGTGCGGTTGCAGTTGCAGGTTGCGGTTGCTTCGCATTTGCTTTTTGTGATTGAGGTTATGATCATCATATATATAGGTTAGTTTGTATATTATATTATCTTATATTAGTATAATTATATATATATAAATAGGTATATTATATAGTATATATTATATAGTATAGTTTATTAGATATTTATGTATATATATACATGTATATATTATTTGTATATATTATAAGTAGTATATAATACTATAGTATTTATTATATATATAATATAATTAGGTTAGTTATATTATTAATATTATATAATACTATATATGATATATCTATATATAGATATGTATATATATATATAAATATGAATAATTATATATATAATATATTATATATCCTATCTGCTAATTTAGAAACTGTTCATTACCACCTCTCTATCTGTTATCTTAACATTTTCGTCATCTCGGAAACACAATTATTAAGTGTATTCCTTCTCTGTTAAAACTAAATAATATCTAATAATGAATAAATAGACATTTTTGGAATAACATCTAAAAAGAGAAAAAATCAAGACTAATAACTAAAAGAGGCTAAATGAAAATTTTAGAGAAAAAGAACCTTTCAATATGAAAACTTCGTTGGTATATCCGTTAATCTGAAAGGAAAAAAATATATTAGAAAACTTGTAAATCTAGAGCAAACTCTTCTTTGTACTTTGAAAAAAAAAAAATTTGTGAAGCTGATTTTGAAAGAGAAAAAAATATGTAAGAAATAAGTTTTTAAATGGAATTGAAAATATTAATGTTTTTCTCTATTTAATTTAGATATTTGCGAGAGGTCAAAAGTCAATTGCCCAAAGGTGTTTTCACTTAGAGTACTTTTAATTATTTTTTTAGTTGGTTTTAAACTGAAAAAAAAATCTTGATATAACCAAATAACCCCGAAAATAATAATAATAAAAATAATATATAATAATAATTAATAATAATAACAATAATAATATCATAATATAATAATAAATAATGTAATAATAATAAAATAATAATATTTCAATACATTAATAAGTAAGTAGATAATAATAATAATTAATAAAAAAAAAAATAATAATAATAATAATAATAATAATAATAATAATAATAATAATAATAATAATAATAATAATAATAATAATAATAATAATAATAAATAATAATAATATAAAGGATAATAATAATATAAATCAATAATATAATAATCGAAAAATTAATTAAACTAAGTAATAATTACATTTACTAA
>JABUQX010071212.1:12500-20000 GCA_015478945.1 Trachelipus rathkii
AATGAAGAGTTGATGAAGCTAATGATTGAGTGTACAAGGTTTTGCAAAAAATATTACAAATTGTTGCAATTAAAAATCCTCAGCCTATAAGATTTTTTTAAGCCATTTACAAACAAATCTTAATTAAGCTTCATTTTTAATTTCTACAAATATTAATTTTCCTCATAGTACATCAATAACTTTTATTACGTTTCATTTCTTTTATTATTACCAATCGGTAAAGCTTTCTTTAACAATTTGAATTGAAAGAAAACCTTTGTTAGATTATTTGAAAGGATAACAAAAACAAAACAAAAAAACATCAAAGTATTTATATTTTAAAATATAAATATAACGAAAAGCTGCAAACTATTGATTATTTTATTTATTATATATATTTATTATAATTAAAGATTTTCAATATAAATGGAGTTTCATTGCGAATAATAATAATAAATATATAATAATAATAATAATATTTAATAATAAATAATATATAATTAATTAATAAATTATATTAAATAATAATTAAATTATAAATTAAATTAAAATATATATAAAGTTAAATTAATATTTAAATTAAAATAATAACAATAATATAATAAATAATAATAATAAACAACTTTTATTATAAATTATATTAACATGTAACAAGCTAATACATTTTCACATATGAGGTAAATAACCGTTGATAATGAAAGCTTTCATATTAAATATAATAATTAAATATAAATTAATAAATAATAATAATTAATATATAAATAATTAAATAATAATAAATTAATTATATAATTAAATAGTATATATAATAAAATAATAATTATAAATTAATATATAATAATATAATATAATAATAATATAATTAAATAATAATAATAATAATATTAATATAAAATTATAATATATGAAATATTTGAAAGATTTTTTGACAAATGTTTTTTCATTCATATATTTAAATAAAATAAATAATTAAAATATAATTCTAAAGTAATTATTTAGATAGATTTATAATATAATTATAAAAAATAAAGAATTAAAAAAGGAACTAAAAATATATTAAGAAGATTTGAAATCTAAATGAGGATTATAATTTAATAGGTATTAATATATAGATTTCAACGACAAGAATATAAAAATATCATTATCAGCAAACAATGATTATATCTTCGCCCTACGTACTTCCCTCTTCACATGGAAGTATCAATAACAATAAATATGGAAGCTATCGTAACGCTTCTCTTCTCATGAGTAAGCTCATCTATCACCACAATATATATCGAAAGCATACGACGCTATTTCTCATCCTTCAATTTGGAGATAGTTGCAACAATAAATCGAGAATATAGCATTCAGTAACGCTTCCTCATTAACTCAATATTAGGAAAAGTTCAATACAATAAATCGAAGATTACGAGAGACGCTTATCCTATTTCAATGGATATAGTTCAAAATTAATGGAAGCATCTAGAACGCTTCCTCTTTTCAAATGGAAGTTATAAATATCAATACAAGTTAAAATAAAAAATAGATTAGTTCATAATATAGATTTGTTATAATAATGAATTTATTTCAACAAAATCGTTAATATATTGTTTATATTGGATATTTTTCAAATTGCATTTTAAGCACAGATTTAAATAACAAACCAAACACCCATGTAGAGGTTACGGTGGTGAGCGCTCAAAAATCAGTAAGTGTATCAACTCCATCAAAAGGTAGACTCCATCGAAAAAAATTTCCCGTACAAAATATAGTATCCTCCTGCAGGTCACGTCAGTATAGGTTAAGGTTTAAGGTTATAGTGATTAATAGTTAAAAGTTAGTTTAAGTTAAGTTAGTTATATAAGTTAAAGTTTATGGTTAGATTACGTTAGAGAGAATAATTTACTTTTGATTAGTGGTAAAATATATATTAAATTCGGTTAAATTAATAGTGTAAAATTACTTTACGAACGTAAAGACAGAGGGAAGGGAACAATTCTGAAAACCAAGATTTTCAAAAGAAAATTCAGAAGGAGCTTACGTAATTCGCTATTAAAGAGCTGTTTCACCTGTCTAACTCAGTCGACAACATTAGACGGTAGTTATCGACCCAGAGGAGACAATATCTTTTACCTCCATAATAGTTCTTTGTTTAGTGGTAAATTATTAAATTGCTGTAAAAGCAATGTTATAGTAGAGAAATCCTTAATAAACCAAATTTTTGTTTTACAAATGTCGACCATATTGACCTGATCCAGATTCATTTCTCCTGTCGATTATTTTGAGTAAGCAAGCTTCCTATTTATATAATTAATTAATTTATTTATAATTATTATATTATATTACATATATATTAATATTTACTCATATTATATTATTATTATTATATATATTTAATTATTTACCTAATAATTTAATTATATATATTATATTATTAATTATTTAATTATTTAAATTTTATATTATATTTATATTATTTAATTATTATTATTATAATTTATTATAATATAATATTATTATTATTTATTATATTATTATTTATTATTATTATTATTTAATTAATTTAATTTATTATTATTATTAATTTTATTGATATTAACTATTATTATTATTTATTATATATTTAGTTTAATTAATATAAGAATTATATTGTAATTATATTTATAGTTAAAAATAAAAAATTATTTTTTATATATTAATATAATATACTATCATTATTATTATTATTATTTGATATAATTATTATTCCATATATTATATTATATTTTATCTTTTGATACTTATATTATGTATAAAATCGGAAAAATATATTTCATATGCCATGATAATATTTCGAAAAAATATATATTATTAATAAATATAAGTAAAATTATATAAATATATTTCTTATAAAGTAAAATAATTTAATATATGTAAAAACTTTCCGTCTGAACACAAATCAAGATCGAAAGAACTATATTGACTTTATTGAGGCACTGAGAGCCTTTACCTTTTGAATTTCAGGCAAATTTTAATTTCTACATATAAACCTAGAAAGTAAACAAATTATTAAATTAATATATATATATATATATTAATTATATTATATATATATATATATATATATAATAGTATATTATATTATATATTTATTAATTATTAATTATATATATATATATATATATTATTAATATATATTATAATTATATTATAATATATATATATTATATATATATATATTAATTATAATATACATATATTAATAATATAGATATATATATATTATATATAATAAATATATATATAAATATTAATATATATATATTATATAATATATATATATATATATATAATATATATTATAAAATAATATATATATATATATATATATTAATATATAATATATTAATTAAATATATAATATATACTATATATATATATTTCTATATATTAATATAATATAATATTATTAATATATATTATTATCTAAATATATTATATATATATTAATAATATATATTATATATATATATAATATATATTATATTAATATATATAATATATATATAAATAATATATAATAATAAAATTATATATATATAATATATTATTATAATATATAAATATATATTATATATAATATACTAAATATATTTAATTACTATATATATATATATATATATAGATGCAAATCATCCCTACTACACTTCTGTGTACTTGAGCTTATACGTGCTAGCAACGAGTATTAACATATATATAGACCGAATCGAGTTACTTTAATTTTATTTCATAATGTATTTAATAGTTTATAGAGATAAGTTATACTATAGATGAAATTTTTAGTTATCAGCAAAACATTATATATATATTAATGAATGAAATTAATAATAAATCTAAAAGATTATTAGTAAATTGGACAATAATAGTTATATAGTAATATGATTGTAATAAATTTTGATTCTCTTTTAAATCAGTTTTAAATAAATGTGATTAAGCTACGTGCTTCCTCCTGAGAAATAGCAGTATAAGAGAATAAATTTTTTAAAGAACAGTTATAATATATATAATATATATACTAATCAAATATACACATTCTTGTAATTTATTTTATTTTTAAAAGTTGATCTATTGAGTATAATAGTAACTAAATAAAACCTCTTTTTAAATTTAAAAAATACTAAAATATAAGCATTTAATTTGTTCTCAATAAAGGCACAGAATACGAATACCAAATATATTATAGTATTTAATATATAAAAAATCCAAATTAACCTGGATTAATCCATTAAATATAAATTTAGCAATATATTAAATGTTTACTATATACCATTTATATATTAAATATAATATAAATAAGGGCAGCTCCTTTTTATTTTATAAACGTTATATTTATTAATTTAATATTATTATTAATTATTATACTTATAATTATTATTATTATTATATTATTTATTTTATTATATATTTAATTATTATATATTATTATTTTATTATATATATTATTATATTATATTTTATTAGTTTATATTTATTATATTTATAAAAATATTATAATATTATAATTATAATTATTATTATTGATTATTAATATTTATTTAATTATATTATATATATTAATTATTTATTATTATATTATTAATTTATATTTATTATTATTATTACTTTAATTATATTTATTTAGTTAATTTATAATTACTATTATTAATTATTATTAATTATTATATATATATAATATTAAATATATATATATTAATATATATATATATATATATATATATATATATATATATATATAATATATATTAAATTATATATATATATATTATATATAATAAAATATAATATATTATAATATAATATATATATATTAATATATATATATATAATAATAATATATATATATATAATTATTATATATATATTTAAATATATATTATATTATATATATTAATAAATATATTAATATATATATAATATATATATATATATATATATAATTATATTATTATTTATGTTATATATATATAATAATATATATATATATTAATTAATATATATATATATATATATATATATATATATATATATATATATTATATATATAATATATTATATTATTATATATATATATATATTATATATATATATATATATATATAATAATTAATTTATATATTAAATTAATATATATAAGTATATATATATAATATTATATATATTATATATATATATATATAATTATATATATATATATGTATAATATATTAATATATAATTATATATATATTAATATAATTAAATATATATAATATTATATATTAAATATAATAATATATATATATATATAATATATATTATATAATATATAATATATATATATTATAATGTATATAATTAATATATATATAATATATATATTATTAATTTATTAATATATATTATATATATATATATATATATATTATTGGATATACACCTGCAATAGATAAATATATAAAATCCTAATAAATTATGTGATAAATAGAAAATCTTTTGACATAATGTATATTAATATATATATATATTAATATAATAATATATATATAATAATTAATATTAATATATATATATATAAATATATATAATATATATTATACTATATATATATAATATAATATATATATTATTAATATATATATATTAATATGTATATATATTAACTATATATATTATAAATATATATATATTATATATATATATATTGTTAATAACCAAAGTAACTATTAGGATATTGATAAATTTTAAACTTAGTTGAGTTATTTCTTCTCATAGTTTCTTTTGATATATATTATATCAGGAAATTATAAAAGTAGATAAATTTAAAAGTTAATAGACAAAATATTATATAAAGTTAATAATAAAGTACAAATTATCGTTATTTATTTAACTTTTATATTAAATTTCTATATTTTGGAAAATTTTATTCCTTTCTATGGAAAATAAAATCGCTTATGATAATTTATTTATGAGTTTTATTTTAATGTTCTCTTAGCTATACATAATAAATATATTTTATATAAATTTTACTAAGATAAAAAATTTACCTTATTTATGGTATTCTTAAAATATTAAATTTATCAAACAAATATAATCTAAAATTCTAAGAAATATATACTTAAAAAATATTTATATTATAAATTCTATTTATTCAAAAATGTATGATTTTCGAAAGTACCCGAAGCTTGATTGTTACTAGAATATTTATCAATTCGAATCCAATTTGGATCCTACTTATCGAGTGTATTGTATGCTAATTTTGAAAGACTAAATAATAAATATATTATTATATATTAATTATATATACATAAAATAATTTATTTTTGTATTTCATTATTTATTTAATTATATTAATTATTTATTAATTAAATATTATTTATATATATTCATTATTATAATTAAATTAATTATATATAATTATTATTCTTATTATTATTAAAGTTATTATTATTATTAATATATTATTATTATTATTAATTATTATTAATATATGTTATTTTATATTATTTTTAAAAATTAATCATAATTATTTATTTATTATATTCATTTAATTATTAATATTAAATTATAAATATTCATTAATTTAAATTTTATAACTTTAGAATTATACTTAACTACTCTATTAAGTTTAGTTTAGACTTATTTTGAATATATTATTTTCATATAATTATTATTATTTATTTAATTAATTATTTTAAATTATATATATTATATTATTATGACCTTCAACTTAAAAAAAAAATAAAATCGAAATACTCCAAGCAATAAGTCCAAAATATTCCAAAAATAACACGGTATTTTAGAAATTCATATAAATTTATCGAAGAAATTTATATTTGAAACTATTTCAGTCGTAACAAACAGACGAAGAAAATTGACTTATTTAGGAGAGGTAACATTGTAAATAACAATCAGAATATATTCATTACTTAGAGAAAAAAAGAAAAAAATATTATAAATTTTATCAAACAATTAGATAACAATTAAATTTAAATAAAGAGTAAAAATGTAATACTTAAAATATAATATTATATAATATTATATATATATATTAATATATTAATTATTATATATTATAATTAAATTATACTAGTTATCTATTATAATATTTTTATTTATATATATATATTATATAGACATATACAGTATATTAATACTAATAATACATGAAGGCATACATCTTAATAAATAATATATTATATAAAATATATATATATAGATATAATATAATAATATATGTATCAATTAATTATATATATATATTATATATATATATATATATATATATATTATAATAATTATTATATAATAGTATATATATTATATATATATAATATAATATATATATATATATATTAATTATATATATAATATAATATTAATATAAATATTATATAATATATATATATATATATATATAAATTATAATATAACTAATATATATATATATAATATCAGGGGCGTATATATAGGATATATAGTAGGCTCACCGGGTAGTAGTATTATAAGCCCCATATCCATACA
>JABUQX010071212.1:22500-44985 GCA_015478945.1 Trachelipus rathkii
AATAACTTAGCCAGACTAATAGGTAGTTTAGGTGATTATGTTATTATCATCTTGATAAGAGCGGAATTTATATCAGATAAAAGTAAGTTAAATGTATTAGTACTCGATTATATATACCACCCTTAAATTTGAATATAGTTATATATAAACCAGACGAAAATTCAGATCGTTAGAACTAGAGTGTAATTCGCAATAATTTCTTGTAAGAGACTGACTTCCAGATATTCCTATTTAAAGAACAGTATCAATAAAATAGAGATATTCCCAGAAGAAAAATATCTTCTAGAATCAAAATATCGTCCCAGTAAAGTATTTAAACAATAGTACTCCATATTATAAACGCACATTCTCAGAGTGGTGCCACTTAAACGCTAGGGAATAAAGCTAATAATAGTTGATTACTACACTCTCAAAGGTTCATAAACAATGAAAATATTTGCTCTTCGAGATATCAAGTTTTTCTTCTCATCAATTGTGATTCAGTTAAATGACTGCAACTTTAGTGCGAACGCATTTGTAATATATGAGTGATTTAACTCTTCAATAGATCTTACTCTCTCCAGACCTCAGCTCTTGTTCTTAACCACGTTATTGCATGGATAATTGGAAAAGTATGTATAAATTTTACTCATAATAAGAAAGGGAATATTATGTTCTTACTAATAAAATAACGCCGTGGTTAAATTTGATTTTATAAATTATTATCTTTATCCACCAGTGATGTCATTAAGCTTAATATTATATGTAATATTATGTTGACATAGTTTCGACGTCTCGAAATAGTTATGTATGCATCTAACAGTGCTATTTTGTGAATATAAGAAAACTATTGAGTGATACAATTTCAATATTTCTTAAACTCATTATTTATTATTTTCAAATACTTAAGTCAATCATCCCATTATTATGCAACAGTAGTTGTAAAAGTTTTAAAAAGTTATATAAAATATTGCAGTTATTATAATTAATCTATATAGCATATCAATATATTAATTTAATATTCAATTATTTATTAAATATTATTGTAATTATTATTATGGTAATAAATATTTTATTTTATATATGCAAAATGTATTATTTGTAATTAATTTTCACAAAAACAAATAATACTATAGCTATGGGTAGTATCCTACTTTGGGGTCCTAATTTCATAAAGTATAACATTATTCTCATGTTACATTAACTTTATTGATATTATCTTTTATTATTGGTATTAACATGAAATTATGCCCTGGAAAGGAATTTAAACCGTGTTTTTCTATAGAGATATGTAGATGATATCCGTTTAACTTATTTTAATAATATCTACAGTATCACACAAATTGATTTGTTTATTCACATACAATTATAATTATAAAATTCAAATACAACTCACAAAAAATTTAATTATCACACATATTAGGATATTATCTTAGATACTAGAGGAGTACTTACCTTGGCATTTCTTGTATCATTTATAATAATATATTAAATGAGAAAACTCATAACAATAGTTATTCCACATATATACTATACAATAGTCAGTTATTTTATTAAGGAACAACTTTAACTATAGGAATATTAACATATCTAAATTATTCAACTTTCACATTTCTAATCTACCTCGACATGTTTTATATAAATTAAATTATATACTTAAAACGCTTTTCTGAGATATGAGCATAATAACAAGATCTACATCTACATACTATTATATATATATCTTTATCGAATGTAATTGAAAGAACTCACTTTATTAACCCTAAATAGATAACGCTCTATTATTCTTAAAAGAATTAGGAATTCTCACCAAGGATTTATCATTGACTCAAGCATATTCCAGAAACAACTTTCGTTTATAAAAATATATATATTTTTTTACAGAGTACAAACATTACTTATGCAACTAAATTTAACTGATACCCTAATCAAAGATAAATTATCTGTTATAAATGAAAAATTACCTTTTATATGTATGTGACGAGTTGAAGTTGTGTGACAATTTGAGATAATCTGCACAGATTTAAAGTGAGAATTAAATATTAAAAATCAATATTCTACAGTATTATTATCAACTTTTCAGATTAGCTTTTTCAAAATGAAAATAAAATTGGAAAATTCTTCAAAAGTTAAAGACAAACTTCCTTTACCTTTTATGTTCATCAGTGATAATACAAATACACGTGGCGGTGACTGTGATGCACCTATTATACTAGAAGACTATTAATATTAATAATATGAATATATATATCGTATCTTTTCTATTCGCAATTGCATGAACACAAAAAGGTCATACTACCTATAGAATACTTTATGGAACATTTACATTCCATTCCAGATACACTTCATCACACGTCTCATTCTAGTACGTAATTATCAGATTACTCAATTATCTAGAAAATTTGTCATCTTTATATACTAGGATTCAAAAGATAAATTATATCAATATTTTTTTCATAAGAATCTTGCTTGGAAAAGACAGCTCCATAATGAGCTTCCACTATTTTTCCTTGTTAGTAATTCGCTTCAATTATTACCTTTAAGTCATGGCACTAAAAGGTCCCAAGAATTATTCATACGTGACATACAAAGAGCTCTGTAATGCCAAAATGTATTTTATATCCTAAAACATCACGAGTAAAAAAAGTCTATTTTCTGGCACATATAATCTCTTAAGGAGCCATGGAGTAAACTGATACTTCTCTAGGTAGTACGCCTTACACTGCATAAGATCTCTTAACTATGTCTATCCATTATCTTACACTCTCGGACCAAATATTAATTTCTATATAATACTTTTTAGGCGGTTTTTTATATGAGTCTGATTTATTTTGAGAAAAAATGCTTCAGTTTTCTCATAGGTAATTTTTTAAACCATTATTTCGTTAAAATTCTGATAATTTATTTATACTGTAATATTTCTCTATGTCTACTTCATTATTATTTTTGATTATAGATCTCTGAGATGTATTGTTGTTCCGTGGATGTACAGTTGGCGGTATGATTCTTGTGTTTAGAATTTTCACTTGTCGGTATATAGCCTTATCGCAGGTTAGTCATTGCGGGCGTAGCACACACACACTCAAAACCTGTTTAGATTTGTTTTGCGAAGGATACATTTATGACAACCAGAACGGCCACTCAGGATCATTCATATACTATTTTAGATATTTTGTCCGTTTGTTTTAATATTTGTTGTTGTATAATGTACTAAGAATTCTCATCAAAGATTAATATTTATATTATAGTTAATAATATAGTTAATATATATATATGATATATATATATAGTATATATATATATATAAAATTAATAATATATATATATATAATATATATATATATTAATTATATATTATATATAATATTAATATATATATAATATATTAATAATTAAAATCATATATAATATATATATATTAATATATAATATCATAATATATATATATATATATATATATAATATATTATTATAATAAATTTAAAAATAAGTTTGAAATAGCATTAATATATTATAATAACATTAAAAAATATATTCATATCTAAATGCTCATAGGGTTATACTCATTGTCCTAAAATAATTTATTATAATTTTCATTATGTTAATTGTTATAGCTGATTGAATAATTAATGTGCAAAAATTGATCTGGAACAGATGAATCGTTTTTGTCGTAGATAAACTTGGGATAATTTAAGAACCCATCGTCCTACCAGGAGAGACGCCTGTACGTGATACAAGATTTAATAAAATAACTCAAATTTAAGAAAAAATAGTCTCTTTATAAAAAACAATACCTCAAGGGGGTAGATAAAAATTATATACCTTATAAAATACGAATTCAATGACGTCACAATTATCTACACCTATAGAGATCCTCCTTTTAAATAGATTGTAATGACGTAAGAATAATTTATGCATTGAATCATACGTATATAAATGCAAAGACATATGTTTTAGGAAAATAAACTCATAAGTAATTTTTTAAATAACATACACGTAAACGCTCAAACGATCATAATAATCAGGAAATAAAATATTAAATAAAGTTTTAAGATTTAAGCAAAAAAAAAAGCTATTAAATTCAAATCATGCAAAGAATTGTTTATTATTATAATTTAATTATTATTAATTATTATTTATATATTATTAATTATTATTATTATTATTATTATTATTATAATATATTTATTATTATTATTATTTATTATTATTAATTTATATAATGATTATATATTTTATTAATATATATTATTTAATTATTATAATTATATTCATATAATTTATATTATTATTTATTAAATTATTGATTATTATTAATTATATTAATTATATTATATTATTATTTATTATATTATTATTAATATATATTTTAAAAAAATAATTTATTCTATTATATTTAATTTTTATATATTATAATTTATATATTAATTATTTTTTATATTAGTAATTTTAAAATGTGAAAGGTATTGAATAATTGTTGATATAGATTGATCTTACACACATATTATGATTTAAATTATTATTAATTAATTTTTACATATAACTTTTAGTGCTTCAACATATAATTAATTTCTGATTATATGTATTGTAATTTAGCTTCCCGGGACATCTATTAATATTCAATGATATTTAATTCTCTTAATTTAGGTCCAATTATTTGATCTTAGTCCCATTATCTTATTAATCTAAAGATTGAGGTATTGCTATATAAGTTTCTATTAATAACCTTTGTGAAATAATTATTGAACTTATTTGGAGTGAAGCTTAGATAATAATTATAAAGGAAACAGTCAGATTATTACTATATATATATAACTAGAAGGAAGTAAAGTCTGAATCTATGATACATCATTTTGGATATGACGTATAGATAAACATCAGGTATTAACGGCTCTACGGCATAATTGAGTAATGGTTGGTAAATTACGAATATCTTATGAGTAAAGTCTGTATTAATTATACAATAAACTTATATATAATGAATACTCAGAGTAAGTAGTGTCTTTCCTAGGGTTTACGAGTTCATAGATAATTTTTGAGATATTTAGAAAGGTTTCAGATAACATCATTAAATTGTGTATAAGGTCCCCAGAAAGGGTTCTCATATAATAAAGTAAATTATATAATAGATAGAATATAGAAGGAGTAGACATGGAGGTAATCCATAATTAATAAGTATATATATATAAGAAGAAAAAGAAAAGGCATGAATGAAATATATAATGAAGTTACAACATAAGGTAGATGAAAATGGAGAAGTAGTATATATATTGATACTTATAGTGGCACTGCAACCGGAGCCCTTACTGTCCTATGTTATACAAAGATTTAAAATCTGGTTATACAAACGTGTTATATATATTAAGTACCTAGTTAAGGGTACTATCTTATTCGGGCGGAGTGAGGTTCACTAAATTTATATAATAGAATACCCGAGATCGATTTTGGTATTTTTAAAGCACTAGTGTTTATTCTTCATGGCATACCCCCAGGGGGTGAGAGAGCGTATTGCCCCCTCATACTCAGGAGAAAATATAAAGGCTGAATTATTAAATTAATTATTTTATGATACTGTATATAAATTATATATAAATATAATAAGTATAAATTTATGAATATATAAATAATTATGTTTTAAATCTATTAATTATCTAGCTCCAATAAATAATTATAATAATCATAGTACCAAGAATGCTAATTGAGAAAAATTCATTTGTATATCATTATAGGCTAATTTAAATAATATTATAACAAAGCTGTCAATATTCCGAATTCTATGAAGATAAGTCACTCGAGTAGAAGACGTTATTGAGAAAGTTTAATGATTGAATGAATATAAATAGGTATAATGTCATAATATATATAGATAAATTTCTTTTAACGTGAGAAAAAGGTCCTAAATTAAGTAAGTATAGAGTGCCTTAAAGTTTAAACTATTATATAATATATAGTTTATTAGTTTGAATATATATAGTTATATTATATATTTATTCTCAATGATATTATATTATATATATTAATATAATATATATATATATCTATATAGTTAATTAAATTAATATATAATAATATATAAATAAGTAATATTAATAATATATATATAGTATTAATATATATTATATATATATATATATATTAATATATAATATATCTATATATATATATAATATAATAAATTAATATATATATATTAATAATAATATAATAATATATATAATATATATAAATATAATATATATAATATATATATATATTATTATATAGGTTTCATTATTATGTGAATTTTATATCGCCATACCATCTAATTTTTATTGTTATAAAGTTGGTATATGTAAATTTAATTCAATATAAATAATTTATAGTTGGTATAAACAGAAATATATTGAGAAAATAAGTTTATAAATCATCCGCTAAAATAATATTATTTATATATAATCTCTGAAGCTACATTATAAGTGAGTTTCAGTTATGAGAAAAGGTAAAAGGTATTGTACAACCGGAAAAGAAAATAACCATATATTAAGGATTTTTAATGTAAGCTTAGCGCATATTTAATATTTATATAATATATATATATACATTATGCACATTATTATAGACCAAGGGTCTCCAAACCATTTAGCCTAATATGTCTCACTAATGTTATCCGAATCATAATAGTCACAAATTAATTAAATAAATAATAATAAATAGTATTATAAATATATAAATATTAAATAATAATAATAAATAATAATAATGTATAATATAATTTTTAATAATAATAAATTAGAAAAAAAATAATAGTAATAATAAAATAGTAATAAAACTTAATATAAATAAATATATATTAATAATTATATATATAATTAAATAATAATTAAATAATATTAAATAAAAAATATAAATAATAATAATAATGAATAATTATTAATATATGAGTAATATTAATATTCACATTATTAGAAATTAAATAATAAATTATATAATTATTAATATTAATATATATAAATATTATATATAAATATATATATATATATATAATTATATATAATTATAATTATCATTATATGGCCAGCCTACTAGAAGATACTACCACAATCCAATCATACTCAAAAACTACAATACATTCTAAATATAAAAGTTTTCATTTAATATGATGTAGGATTAAACAAAATCAGTACGATTAATGGTTTGTAATCTTATGGCACATTTATAGTTGACGGAAAATGATAAATCTTAAAATAAAATAAATATAAAAATAAATAAAATATAAGTAAATAAGTACTTAATAATAATAAAAAAAAGGTCTATATTAAGTTATAACAAAAGAAGAAACTTATAAAAAAATCATGGAAAGCTTTTCATGATATTTTTAATTAATTAAAATTTTTTATTTATTTATAATATTTCAAATGCATTTTTTAACTACTATATATATATATATATGTACCGGGCGAGATTGTATATGAGATCAATTAAAATCAATTAACATACTCCTATAGAATTAAATATTAGACTTTATTAATACTATCCCGGGTTCACTAATAATAAGATAGAGAGGTGTAATAGAATAAATGTTGAATGTTTAATTTCTTTATTAATATTTTTACTTATTTCTCATAATTGTTGTTTTCCAATAACGTAACTAATAAATAATAGATATAATTTTTTATTTGTATTAAATAAATAGCTTACCAAAAAAAAACTTTTAAATATAATTTTTTCGTAATTTGGAACTGAATACGTCCACTTATAATTATATATACATTTTCTTTATTTTGATAGTCAGAATTTGGAGATGAGTTGAGAGCAAATAATATAATGCCCATGGCCAATTTTACTACGGATCGTGGAGGCACTCGTGTAGCTCGTTTCTAATAGTGATGGAAAAACACTAATTGGGTCGCACAGGGATGACAGCGTCTTATCGTTTCACCACAGTAACACCTTACGTATACGGGAGGAAGGAGTTTCTTCGATGTTTATACCAACACATGTCGAGACACAAAACCATATATACAAACTCAAAAGGAACAATGGGAAGCTGGGCAAGATGCTGGTGATGGTGGTCGCGCATCGTGATGGTGGCGACCTCTGAGTCGCCGCCGCCGCGATCCGCTCCACCTGTGCACACTTGGCGTGAAAGGGGCCCTCGAGAAGTAGGATCCGGCGGCCCCGCAAGCTTACTGCCATCGGTGTCGTAGCAGTCTTTCCTCCCCTTCGCGTTTGTTTGTGAGTTCTTTTAAGGATTTGACACACAAGGGAGAAGAAAGGAAAGATCGTATATTTATCTTAATAGAGGCTGTTCTACTATATATATTTTTTTAAACATGAGTACAACTACTCAAAATAAGAGAAGGAGTCATATAAATAACATAAGGTTATCCTTCTATTGCTAGTATGTTTGGCATTTTAAATATAAAGATGGAAGAAAAATTATTTATTCCGATACAAAAATACATAATTTTTTTTATTTTTACATCATTATATTTTGTTGTATATTGACCTCATTGTTCTCCTCACCTTGCATACATAAATTTTATTATCACATGCCGTGTCCCAAGAGTAGTTCTACGCATATATAGTAAATGTATTCTGACAATATAAGATTTTATAATCGCCACCTTGTAAAGTTCTATTATGAGAGCGTAGTTTTTTGCTAGTTTCTCCTGTTTACACTTCATTTTGGTTTGAATTTTTCTTGCGGTTTGAAATTCAATTATAATACCACATCAGTTCCCCCTTGCACACATACAAATTACATAATAAAACCAAATACGCATACTCTTGTCAATTGTTTTATTTCTCTTTTCCCTTAAAGATATGTTTATATTTCCTTTCTTTAACGTTTACTTTTCGTATTGTTGTAAATTTTTCATATTGTTGTCTCCTCGATTATACACACTAACAAACTTATTTTATTTATTATTTTTTTATTGACTCTCTTTTTATATGTATAATAAACTGGTTCTACTATCTTCTCGAATGTATTTTCTCTCATGCCACACAGTATCTGTGTGCGCCTTTCAAAGAACCAATAAGGTGCAACCCTTCAATTTTCGTATGTTATTCGCATTTAGTACAGAGGTACAACAGATGTATGTTTCATATTTGAAACAATATTACTTGTAACGAGCTCGATACTACATTAACATTAAGTGAACCCAAATTATTTTATATACAGAACTATAGAATTATTCTTTATATTCTCATAACTTCATTTTCGTAATATCACTCTATTGGAGACTAAAATATTTATTAATATTTTATATAGAACACTTCAGAATAAATCTAAGAAAATATAAATAATTAAATTTATATATAGGTAACAAATAGCGAGCACAACGAGAGAAAAAATATTATACAGACACAGTAGTATATAATGACAGTATCGTTTGTTTTAGCCTAACAAATGAGTCATTACTAAATATAAGCAATAAAACCTAAGAGAAATACGCAACTTTCTGTATCATAATCTAATTACTTATTTTTGTTGATAGTAATGGAGCGAGACATAAAATTCTAAAATATCACAGGAGGACTTCTACAAATATTTTATCCTAAGCTATTTATTTCTAAATATACTCATTATAATTATAAATATAAAAATACATAATATTTTTTTAAAAGTATATATAAAGTTTCTGAGCATTAGCTCTATTTAATAATATATATATATCCTATGTCCCCTGCTCCTAAAATTATCCTTTATCAAATAGATATTTTAAAAATAAATTATAAATTTTTAATATTTCATAAATATATAATAATATCACCTAAGTTACAATGTATTGGGGTAGCAAATTCCTTAAAGAAGGATATATTTTATTTTTTTCTACGGACACTCCTAACAAGGCGTTTATACTAGCAATCATAAGTTTCGTTTCACACTTTATCTAAATTACTCACTACATTATCCCTACCCGATTTAATGGAGGGGATATAATGAAGGACCGAAGGAATGGGGCATTTCTCCACCCACCTCATTATCACATTGGTGAGGTAAAATCACGTTTATTATTACAATAATACACAAGATTCTATTAAATTATTATAATCATTAAAGACAAAAAAGAAGTTATATCTGATTGTCCCATTATTTCTAATTAACATACAAATTCTGCGGTACTACGATTATATAATAATTAACTATTTTAACTATAATTTATTTTTAAAATGAAAACAATAATAATTTATATTATATATTAAGAATTAAAAATTTTATCTTACATAAAAAGATTAACTTTTACGATGACGAAAAATAAACCTCACTTATAGTTAGAATGGATAGAGCTTGAAAGATCACAGTAGTACTAATATTTTGAGCTTCTTTGTATTAATAAAGTACTCTCACTTTCACGATTATGCGTATCGTATAAGAAGACTCTCATTATTATCGCATTTAGTTTGTTAAATTAATATTTATTAATAATATTGCTTAACTTGCGTATAGTTATCTAGCCCCAAGTTTCGTATATCTCACACGTTTAAGTGTTCACTTAATCTTTCCAGATGTAGATTATACTCTAAAGGACTATTCCAATATGAAGGGACCTCACAAATAGATTGCAATATTTTACAACTAAAGTGTGATTGGTTATATTTCGCGCAATTCAATAGAAATACTGACTATTGATCTCTTATCTTTATATGTAAGTATCATTCAGTCATGTTATATATCAATAAAGAAAGTCGTCATTTATTGACTTAGCTTTTGTAGTAAGGTATCATCAATTAGGTAGGGGGAGTTATTATATTATTTTTCTTACCCCTTCACCCAATTTATATTAAATAGCAGGAAACAAAGCTATTTCACGGTATCTAGGCTTATCATTAGGAAGATCTTTTTTTTTTATTTTTCTTTTACTTATCTTTTATTTCTTTTAACAAAAATTGTATATACGTTTTTTTTGTTTTTTTTATTTTGAAAGAACATCTAATTTTATTATACTGTTAAATAACGTACATTTTATATTTAAGTTCTTCTTATATTACACAAAAAATAAAGACTGTTTACACGTTTTATACAACTGATTATCAATTAGGCTCTCTATACAGAGTATTTCATTTAGCTATTCTGAGGTACGCAGAGAATTGCAAGTTATACCATGTGAAAAGAACTTATTACTTTTATTCGTCTATAAATGTTCATTCTAAAGGTCTTGAGGCAATCCTTCGAAATGTTTTCAGAAGACCTTATATTTTTTTTTTCTTCTATTTCGTAAATAAGTACACATAGAGTTTCTTGGAAAAAGAGATGATATTAACAAAATTCACAATGATATAAAATTCACATTAGAAAAAGCAACAAATAACAAAAACAATCAAAAAATGCTTTTTGAGTGAAATATATATTATATATTAATTATTTAATTTTAATATATCTACACCTTTTATTTTATTACAAAAAGTTGATTTAGTAATATTAGAAAATGATGATTCACTACTGGGGTCACGCTAAATAATTATAAACTGTATACCGGGCGAGAATATGAATGAGATCATTAAATCAATTACCTCATATAAGAATAATACACATCCTACTTAACCACCGGGTATATAAACAATTTAATAAGAGCGAAGGTGTATATAGATAATAGATTGAGATGGATTTATTATTTCCTTAATTATATATTCTTTATTTAAATAAAATTGTTTTTTTTTCACACATAATAATAGAAATTTTAGCAGAAAGTTTTACCCCGAATGTCAACAGTTCCATCTTTAATATTAATATTTTCGTTAGAATACTTTAACTCTTAATTAATTATTAATAATTTTTAATTTTTAAGAAACAGTTTTGACAAGTTGGGGTATGCACAATCATTCATATTCACTGCAATGTACCTATAATCATTCAGTTTACTATTGTCGCATTCAATTTCAAATAGGAGTACTCATTTATTTAATATTTCATCAATAGGATATGAAGCACTCACAAACTTATAGCGAGTATTAAATGACCTTAATACAAGAGTATTTATTCTTATAAGAACATTAATAATAATCTAACACCTAATGAATAATTTTATTACATAAAATAATAAAATTTTTAATGAGGGTGGTGCACTACACTAATAGGTATATAGCGATGCCCGGCGACACTTGGTAACCGGGCTATTTCATGAGTGTCGGGACCTTATCACTAACTTACGACGTTATTCCCTTACTTATTATTATGGTCATTTCAGTACTATCTGCTACCGTAGAGTAAATGATAATAAGGGATGTGCTATTGGACTAAGTTTTCGAATTTAGTAAAATTAAAATTACTTAACTAAAAAATGAATAAATAACATAGTTAATTTGATATTGTGACTTCATTTTAGTATAAATAAGATTATAAGAAATTTTCTCATTAACAGTATTTATAATGAGATCTTCAGCTGACTTTTAGTAAGTTATTTATTCTCCATTATAGCTCAATAAAGTGCCCGAAGTTGCCACCATTTACCGATAATATTTGACGAATTCCTTTGACCTTGACAAACTAACCATTTCTTTATCTAAGTAATTTATAATAGAGCAATATTTAATTTATTTATAATAGTAACGGTAGTCGCCACCTATATATAAATTGATACATATACACATACATATATACAAATATATAAATAATATATTAAAATTAAGATATATTTATATCTAATTACATATAGATGCATTAGTGTAAACATGAATATATATGTTATATGATGTTAACTAGTAATGGTCAGTCACAAATTATATATTTCATATTGATAATGTTTGTAACATCACATTTTATGTTTCAAATTTTAGTACGATTGTGGTGCTCCACTTCACATTTTGGAGTAGAGCCTCCAGCCTATATTCATTTGGTAAAGTCCTTTCACAACAAAATAGATTTATCATTATTCAGAAAGACATTACAATATATATAGTTCATGAGGTCAGTAGAAATGAAGGTTAAAACTGAAATAAATACGTAGATCGCATTTTGTAATCTGCCAAATAATTCTTTATGTAGAACCATAATATATATATGCTTCACACAAGCTCGAGCAAATATTCTATACAAAAAGAAAGCTTTGGAAAAATAAGAAGATGATCACATTATCATTTAACTTTCTCAAATAGCTTTATGGAAAATATATTGAGGTAAAATTAGAGTAGGTCATATACACTCTTTAATCCATGACTCAACTAATATAATAGAATTGTAGAAATAAAGCCTCAGGAGACAGGCCTATTGAAGAAACCAGATTCACTATAGCTCAATTGTTATCAATACAGAGTTTGAAAGTTGAAAGAGAACTTAAATATGGTTAATAACAAGGTTTACAAATTAAATAAAAATTAACTTTATAGCGAGGTTTGTATTTTTTATTGAGTAAAGGAATGTAAATAGTTATAGACTTACTCACTAACTAAATAACATACCTAAAGAGTTTGATATTGAAGAGGTATTTGGAGAAATTATGTAATGATATGATTTTAAAAATCTATTTAAGAAAAAGTATCAGAAAGTGATAGGTATCAGATATAAACACAGCAAAGAAATACTTGACCGGTGAACTTTCACTGTTATGTAAATGTGGCGAAGTTTTAGTAAAGATGTAGTATTTGAGAATATTAAATATCTATTATGAGAATATATACCCTCAAGATAATAAAATCAGTTCATGTATTCCTAATTGCATAGAGTAGGACGCAAAAGGCAAACTTTTTTCTTCTAAGAGTATATGAAATTGTCCTATTGGGCATCTTTAAAATGACGTGGTATACTACACTTTACGTAGTTCTGCTGCACGGGAATAAATTAATTAAACATACGAAATTGTAGCTAAAATTATTACTATTAACTCCAAAGGAGTATACTATATAGAAAAGTAATACCACATTGAAAATGCTCTAAATATGATGTCCAAAGATATATACAAAGTCTAAATTGCTCTATTTGTAATAAGTTTAAAAATAAGCGAGCTGACTGATTCTTGACAATATTTAATATTATATTTTGAATTTAACAAGCTTAACTCATTTTTTTTTTTAGTCGAGATTAATTTGTGATTTCGTAAGAGTGTGATACAATATATGAGGCGAAACTATAGTGTGGTACTGGTGTAACACAGAAAATTACGGTGCGTAATCTCAGAAAATGAGACATAGTACTCAATGAGGAGAACCGCTTCTTTAATATAACCAACAAGATTTAAAAGGACGACAAATTTTAAGAGATAGAATAAGGATAACCCATCCGTTAGGGCAGGAAAGCAAAAATTTTACCGCGCTTCCGATCTGACGGAAGCTTAGTTAAAAAGAGTCCAGATAAGTGTTTTGATTACAGTAATTTTTGGTCGTTGTGTTTACTAGTATTAGAAAAGAAAGTATATAAGAAAAATGAGTAGCTAAATTACGATTATTCATAAGACACTATACAACGACCATAATAATAATAAAAAAAAAATAAAAAAATTAAAAATATGAAATTTTTTAACATAGTGAAATATTCAATCATTTTTATTTTCAATAACTCTCATATGTATCTCATAAAAAGTAATGTCGATGCGTTGCAAAGTATAGATCAGTATTGTGTAATTATGGAAATACAGTAAAACTCAATACAATAAGTATTTTATAGACAGAGTGATATGTTTGCATAAATACATGAGAGCATTATATAAATGTCAAAATATATTAGAGGATGGCTAAGATGAAAGTCTATTAAAACCACAAAAGAAAGCTGGATCTAAAAAACACATTTATGGCTATCATCTTGCAGTCTTGAGGAGAATAAAACATAAGAATATATGTCATATCACATTGCAAGAAAATGAAGTTTAAATATATAAGTCACAAAGTATAGCTCAAACTGAAAAATGTGTAATGATATGAACTTTATTGTCTATCTTCTCTGAATTTTGTAGAGTCCATAATTAAATACAATTTGCTCCTATAGCAAATTATTTATGGGTATAATTTTATAGTACTGAAACTAAAGTTAAATAAACAATACTCTTCACATTATTATAACTCGGAGTAGAGAATTAAATAGCACACTATGTCATAAAATAACTCTCCCGGACAGAGTACAAGTGTGGGGAAATCAAATGATGAATTTTTATCAAATAATAGTTCTCTCGTTAAGAAGGATAGTGAAATAATAAGGAGAATATGGTTTGCATTCTGAATGTTGACTCTAGAAAGAATAAATAAGTCTATGAATAAAGAGTAAAACAAGGCTAAGCAAACAAACAAGGAACACTAATAGAGTCAAACAGACGATATACGAAAGAAAATCAGGTTTAGAAGAATAAAATCATGGTTAGAAGGATAAAATCATTTTAGAAGAACAAAATTATGTTTAGAAACAACAACGACAACAACAACAACAACACAACAAAACAACAACAACAACAACAACAACAACAACAACAACAACACAACAACAACAAAAACAATACAATTATACAGAGCATAACTAGAAAGATACAATATCAAATGGACACCATATAGCTACACACTTAATCGAGCACGATTTACAATCATACTCAAAACAACCAACAAACTAACACAACAAACAACATACAGGACAACCACAAAAGAGATGATGATTAGATTTGAAGTTAGAAATTTAAATAATATTATTTATTGAGCGAGGCGAGGAATTTTATAAGACTCGACGGAGCATCCTTAATTGACGAAGAAGCAAGGAGCAAATAAGCTGAACACTTGTATCAATATCTACACATATTTAAGCTAATTAATCATGTATCGCAATCTAGCTAAAAACATCTACGAAATGCCGAAATAAGTAAAAATGAGATATGCACTGACAGAATGAGTGTATTTTGTCGAGTATTTAAGATGGGAATCGTAGGAGAACGAGGCAACCGCTAACTGGCTGCGCGAAACTGGCTGGGATAACATCAGGAGCGAACGCTCTCTCAGACTAATAAAGCTCTGTGAAATCCTTCAATAGTAATATAATTCCGATACAGTTGTCACCTATGTGAACGACGACCTCAAATAAAGATAAAGAATACTGTGTCAGCATAATCTATCATATGCGATTATCAGACAGAATACAAATAAGCACCACAGAATTTTACATAGAATAAGTTATGTTACAATGCTGACAATGAAACCTTCAATGACGTGATAATGCGGACACGATACATAAGCATAACACCAGTAAATGGAGACTCTGAGAGTTCACTACTGAGGCATCCAATACCTAGCCTAATCTAACTAAATTCTCCAAAATGACAAAGTGAGCGTAAAATCACTTATTATAGCCGAACAAACAGAAAGAAAACCAAACTACACAGTAGAGAGAAGATAGATAAGAAAACAAATATTGAAAGAAAAGTAGAAAAATATATATGAAAAAATTAATAAAAGTATAGAAATATGATATAATAAGAATAAGAAGAAAGGAAGAAAGAAGAGAAGAAGAAGAAGAAAAAACAAAACACCGAAACCACTTAGAGCTAGAGAATGACTAGAAAGAAGACAGAGTAAGGAAGAGCTAACGGCCCACGAGAGAAAGAATGGAAGAAATAGAAAGTAAAATTAGAATAAGTAAGAAGAAGAGTAAAAAAATAGAAAAAAAGAAAAATATATATAGAAGAAGAAAGAAGAAGAGAAGAAGATAGTAGTAAGAAAAGAGAAGAAGAAGAAGAAGATAATAATAGTAAAAGAAGAAGAAGAAGATAATGAAGAAGAAGATAGAAAAGTAATAGAAGAAGAAGAGGAAGAAAATAATGCTAACGTATTCTAGCAGAAGATAATATTTTCTTAGTTATATTTCGTATGTATTATTTTTATACTCTCATATAATTACTAAATAAAATAAAAAATAAAACATACTTATTCACCAACAATTTATATGTTTTCATTATCATTATAAATACAAAGTACTATCACTCGTGCTCCTCCGAGAAACAACACATATTAAAATACAATCTCACAGTTAAAGATAGCGAATCATTTTTCATTCTGACTTAGCGTTTAAGTTAATAAGTCCCTTCCTCGTTTCGCGGAACTTAAAACTAGAGGGAAACCATCTTTGGCAATTCTCACACATCTTATTTCTTATATAGTAAATTATAAAACTTTTCACACACATTATTAGAAAATGAATACAAGATGTACTAAATATTTTTAGACACCACCCCTCACCTTACCCTCACCTCATAAATCAGATAACATAGATCTACTAATACACAATGAATGAACACTAGCTCAATTTGTAAGAGTCATGCTTTCATTGTGAATATATTACTCAAAATATAATTACCAATTATATCATTTTTCCTATACCAAATAAATTGTGAGGGTAATGTCTATTTATCACTTTAGATATATTTATTCTACTTATGCAAATTTTAGTCAGATGTAGAGTCTATACGAAATTAATATTTAAATATTTATATATATCATTATAAGTTTGAAATATAATTTATCTATATATATATTAATTAAATATATTAATATTATATATTATATATATATATATATATATATATATTATAATATATCATGCATAATAGTTATAGAGGTTTCCTATATGCATGTATATATAGGTCTTTAAATTTAGAACATTCAAAGTATGATACATTAAAGTTTATGACATCCATTATTTATATATTATTAACATTTATTTATTATGTATATTAATTTATATTTTTTATGTATTTATTCTTTTGTATTATATTATTATATTGTTTTATTTATATTTATAAAATTATTATTATTATATTATTTATTTAGTATATTATTTAATATATATTATATTATTAATTAATATTTTAATAATTATTAATTTATATATATTATATTTATATTATTATATTATTATATTTATTTATTATATATTATTATTTAATATTAATATTATTATTTATTAATTATTATATAATTATAATTTTTTATTATTATAATTACATGAATATAATTAATATTTTCATTATTCTAATTATAATTTTTATTTTAATTATAATAAATATTTATTTATTATAATTATTATAATAATATTTATTATTATCAATTATTAGTTATTATGATAATTATTTAATTTCTCAAATTATTCTATAAAATTAAATATTTATTATATTATTATTTTTTATAATTTAATTATTATTTTTTTATGTATTAATTAATTTATTTTATTTATTTCTATTATTATTATTATCTTATTATTTAAATAATATATTCTTGATACTTTTTAATTTAATACTCTATAATATAATTGTATCATGTCAATATATTAATATAATCTATTAAATATATATACAAATTTATAATTTATAATTATATTAAATTTAATTTTATTCTATTATTCAATAATAATATTATTGTTTTCTAAAACTATTATTTTATTTTTATTTTTATTAATTTAATCATTAATCAATTCCACAATTATTTGATACTTCGATAAACAGCAGATTTAGCTTATTATTATTAAATTATTTTTTAATTCACACAAATCTAAATAATATAGTGTATTTATATTATTTCGGAGTAATTATTTATACTTATTAATTAGATATAGATCATAGTTAAGTCTATTATATAGAGAGCTCAACATAAAATTATAGCTAGTTATCAGATAGTATTGATCAATTAAATTAATTTAATCTATTATTAATTTACTCTTATTTATTTTAATGTTAAATTTATTTATGTTATAATTATTATTATTATTCTAATTGTATCAAAATATTAGCATTTCCATTATCAGATATTATTATTATCTCTTGATAAATTAATTTCTGCCTTATCAACAAAATTTTAGTTTCTGATTAAAGATTAACCTTAGGAGTTTTTTACTCTAGAGTCATTTCTGCACTTAGAAGATAGTTCTAAGAAATCTAATCCCCTTAACCCTTTCGTGCCCAAAACAAGTTAAAATTATATTATCGAGTAATATTATAACTTTTTTTAATATATCGATTATGATATATTATTATATTACATATATTATATTTTATATTACTATAATATATTAAAATTGTATTATTATTATTTATTATTATCCCCCCTCCTTTCCTTAGTTCTATTTTTGAAGATATAATAATTATTAATTATAATTCTTTATATAATTATATATAGATATATATAATTTTATATAGATATTAGTAAAATAAATTAAAATAAATAATACATTAATGGAAAAAAAATAAAACTAATAAAACTAGTATATACTATATATAAATAATATAATAATAAAATAATAATAATAATATAATAATAATAATAATAATAATAATAATGATAATAACAGAAACAGAAATAAAAAATGCACACAATAATTAATACTACGACTTATTCATCAAGATGCCAAGTAAGACCCATTAAATTGAGAAACAAGAACATATATGAGAATTTATATATATATAAATGACGAAGAAAATTATAAAATTAATTCATTACAAATTTCTAAATTTATAAGATATTAAAATTTCATATGTTATGTCTTTAAGAAAGAAAAATGTTCCATTAAATGTTTTACAAAATTTATTATATAAAGTTACGTAAAAATTAATAATTACACAAGGAAACCAACAAATTAGTATTGTAAAAAATATTATAAAATTCACGAATTGAAGTAGATATACGAAAAAACAAATATAGGTTCAAGAATATATAAATAAAGAATAGATAATATAAAAGATAACATGACAATTAAATACTGGAAAATTAATGCCACTAAGAGAAAGGAAGATTGAGTAAGATAAAGAAATTAGATAAAATAAAGAGGTAGAAAATAAAATATATAATATAATAATATAAATATTAATAATAATAATTAAAATTAAATATGAAGAAAGAAGAAGAAGAAGAGATATAAAAAGAAGAAGTAAAGAAGAAGAAGAGAAAGAAGATAAAGAAGAAGATTATTATATAATATGTAATGATATTAGCGAACGCAAAGATGAAGAAGGAGAAGATAATGAAAAGGTTTGGAAGTGGAGTCCCGAATATAAGAAAAACTGAGAAAAAGATAAAGGAAAAGAGATAAAAGATAAAGATAAAGAATATAATAGAAAAGATAAAAGATAAATGAATAATAATAATAAAGATAAAGATATAATAGATACTAGATATAAAGATAATATAAGGATTAAGATAAAGAATTAAAAGACTTAAATGATAAAGATATAAAGATGGATGATGAAGATGAAGATTATGAAAGATGAATGGATGAAGATGAAGATTACATTAGTATAATTAATAAACCAGAGAAGACATACTCAATCCTATATTACAACTTATGTTATCAATAATATAGAATGATTGGTAATCTTTTATTTGCTCATTCTCGTATTCGATGATTTCGAGATTACCTACTATCAATTAATAGTATACAGCTTTTGTAATATATTAGGATAATTTGTTCATTCTTCAAACCCCATCTTAATAGAAATTTAAACAATTTAATAATTAGTTATCCTAAATTAAGAGTTGTTGTGTGTTTGATATCTTGGAGATCACGTAGGTAGTAACTAGTTCGGCTATGTGCGCTAAAAGGTCTGCCAATAGCATTATATAATTGGTGGGACTACCTCTAGTTAAACATACAATTACTCCTCACTTATCGTTCACTTTAGCGTTAATCTGATAATACATATACATTAAGAAGAAATTAAAAAATAGTCATCAATGGCGTCTACCATATCCAGCTTACTCATATATAATACAAACTTTCCGCAGATACTATACTAAATTTAAACTGAAATAAATTAAGCCTATTAATGACTTAACTCTAATTTATAAGCTTAAGTATTTATGAGATGCCCAAATAATTATTATTTATAAAAATATATATATTATAATAATTTCAATATACAAATATATATTAATATAGAAATATATTCTATAGATATATATATATAATATAATAATAATTATATATATATAGTAGAGAGAGAGAGTAAAGAGAGAGAGAGAAGAGAGAGAGAGTAGGAGAGATAAGAGAGAGAAAAGAGAAGAAGAGAGAAGGAGTAAGAGTAAAGAGTATAGAGAGAGAGAGAGAAGAGAGAGAGGATAGAGAAAGTGAGGCAGAAGAGTGAGTGAGTGAGTGAGAGAGAAAGAGAGAAAGAGAGAGAGAAGAGAGAGAGAGAGAAGGAGAGTAGAGAGAGAAAAGGAATGAGAAGGAGAGAGAGAGAAGACCGACAGACAGACAGCAGATCAGACAGACCAGAACAGACAGACAGACCAGACAGACAGAATAACATGACACGAACAGATCACGACAACAGACATACAGACATAGACATGAAGACAGAGACAGAGAATGACAGAGGACAGAGACTAGAGATCTAGACAGAGACATGAAACGCATAATGAGACTAGATAGATATCACATAGAGAACTAAAGAGAACGAGTAATCACATATAGAGAGAGTAAGAGAGTAAGTAGAGAGTAAGATAGAGAAGATGAGAGAGAAGTGGAGATAGTAGAAGAGAGAGATGAGAGAGAGAGAGAGAGAAGAGAGAGACAAGGCAAATGAAGTAGCTCATATCTTTCGAATTTTTAAAAAGCATAGTCCTACATCTTTGTTTAAAAATTATTTCATTCATTAAAATTATTCAAAATTTCATATTCAAAATAATGAAATAGTAATACTTTGAGACACCCTCCAGGTGCGAAATGGTACGGTTGATGCTAAAGACTAGTAGAAGCGATAGAGTATGAAGATGTTATGTCCAAAATAAGATAGTAGAGAAATTTTTAGAAATATTTTAAACTATTTTTTTAAAAAAAAAATGTTTTCCCTTTATAAAACTATGACCTTTAAAGTTGATTTGTGAAAGCAAGCCATTCATTGGTCTATAAACTTTTATTTTTTTTGCATAAAAGGAATGATGCCAAAATCAATATACCCAAGTATATAAAATATAAAATTAAGCCTTTGTGTTTCTGGAAACAAATATTGGAATTTAACATGTGTAGAAGGTTTAATGCGAGAGAAGAGAGAAGAGAGAGAAGAGAGAGAGAGAGAGAGAGAGAGAGGAGAGAGGAGAGAGAGAGAAAGAAGAGAGAAGAGGTTAACATTCTCTAACATTTTGAAGAATGAAGAATTTTTGAAAAGAAAGAGAGAGAGAGAGAGGTAAGATAAGAGAGAGAGAGGAGAGAGAGAGAGAAGAGAGGAGAGAGAGAGAGAGAGAGAGAGAGAGAGAGAGAGAGAGAATGTTAACATTTATAAACAATAAACCAGGGAGAATAACGAATTTGTAATCTCAAGAACAATAAAACAGTAAAAGCTACAAAATGTGAAAAATATATATGCCCAACTTAGTAATGGTATCAAACGTTATTCCAAACAGCATTTTTTTTTCACCTCAGTGGCATTGCCTTATTTCTAGGAAGGGAATTTCTCTAGTTAATTTATACCTAGGATCTGGGCAATAGATCGAGCCTTAAACACCCCTTTTGCCTAATGCGAACCGTTAGTCATTCATCTAACGCATAATTGCGCCACTGATTGTGAGGAACCTTCTGAGGGGAGAAAAAAAACTATGAAATTCCCGAATCTAACTGCAGAGGAGAAAAAG
>JABUQX010071213.1:0-15000 GCA_015478945.1 Trachelipus rathkii
CGAATATGCATGGTTATAGACCTGTAATAGGGTGTCTAGGATCCCCAGAAGGGATCCACCCCAAACATTAAATATGTACGTAGAAAGCTGAAACTCGATTACACACTTCTTTAGGTTGTATGCTTAGGTGTATACGGGGTAAAATGGACGATTTGACCAATTCGGGGGACCAGCTCACCACCAAATCTGAAATATTGACACAGAATGATGAAGCTCGGTATACAACCTTCTGAGGATGTATAGATGACCCCCGGTGTAAAATGACTGTGGGGGCCCCACCAAACGGGGTACTCACCCCAAAATCTGAAATATTGACATGAACATACGACTTGATATCAGCCTTTTTTAGATGTATCTCACTCAGATGTATCCGGGTAAAATTGACGATCTTGGGCCAAATTCAGCGGACAGGCCCCACAAATCTGATATTGACCAGAAAGATGCAAACTCGGTACATAAAACACTACATATAAGGCTAATCACATCATATATGGGTTTAAATAGCCGTACACAGCCTAAAGGGGGGTCTCTCCGGGACCCAAACTTAAAATAAATAAAATTTTCTTCATTCTTTTTATGTTTATAACTTTCAAAATTTACGTTTTTACGATAGTGGGACCCCAAACCTGAAATAATCAAGCCACCCAACCTACCCTCCCTATCCAGTTGTGATATATTGATCTATTGAATCTATTGATCTATTGATTATTGATCTCTTGATCTATTGATTAAGGTCAAATTTTTTTAGTAAAATTGTCATGTTTTACATACCTAAATCAGTAAATCAGTAAATCAAACAACATCCATCTACCTTCCTGTCCAGTTGTGATCTTTATTGATTTTATTTGATCTATTGATCTATTGAGTCTACTTGGATTAAGTCAAAATTATTTTTTACTAAATATGTCCCATGTTTTACATCCCTAAATAAGTAAATCAGCAACAAACCACAATCCCCTTCCTGACAGTTGTGATCTATTGATCTATTGAATCTATTGAATCTATTGATCTATTGATCTATTGATTAAGGTCCAAATTTTTTACTAAAATTGTCATGTTTTACATACCTAAATCAGTAAATCAGCAAATCAACCACCATCCACCTTCTGACCAATTGTGATCTATTGATCTATTTGATCTATTTTATCCTATTGATCTATTGATCTATTGATCTATATGATCTATTGATTAAGTCAAATTTTTTACTTAAAATTGGTCATAGTTTTAACTACCTAAATCAGTAAAATCGCAAATTCAAACCACATACCAACTTCTACCAGTTGTGATCTAATTTGAATCTTATTGATTCTATTGATTATTGATCTATTGATCTATTGATCTAATTGATTTAAGGTCAATTTTTTACTAAAATTGCATGTTTTACATACCTAAGATCAGTTAAATCAAGTAATTCAAACCACCAACCAATTACTCCTGTCCATCATCATCTATTGATCTATTGATCTATTGATCTATTGATTAAGGTCAAGATTTTTTACTAAAATTGTCATGTATTACATACCCTAAAAGCGTCAAATCACTAATCAAACAACTATCCAACCTCCCCTCCTGACCATCTATGTATCTATTGATCTATTGATCTATTGATTCAAGTCACTTTTGAGTATCATTTTGGATAAACATAACTAAAATCCAAGTTCTTTATACAAAAGATCATACAGATATATGTCAACGTAAAACAAAGTTTTCACACATTAATCAAAGATTACTTCCAGCATCAATCTGAACTAAGAAAATAATGTACAACAACAAACTTAGCACCATCTTAGACAGGATAAATGGTTATGTTAACAAGTTTTCTACACTTAACACCAGTAAAGTAACTAACATAGCATACAAAACGTAACTTATTCTTACTTTTTCAAGCATCAATCTAACATAATTACACATTAACTTACACTACACAGTAACATTTTGGCAAAAAATTTATCAACAACGTTGTTTAATTAATCATAGCGACCATCGAAAGTATGCTAAATAATAAAGTTTCTAACATTATAAAGCTAACATACCATAATCTGAACTAATAATGTCCAAAGACAAACATAACACATCTAAAGCAGGAATAGGCAGTCAACATTAACAAAGTTCCACACTTAACACCCATAAAGTAACTAACTATGGTAAATGCAAACGTAACTTATTCTTACTTTTTCAAGCATAACTCTAACCTATTAACGTTAATCTTCATTAACATAGTAGTATTTTAAACAAAAAAAAAAATGTTTTTTTTTTATTTTTTTTTTGATTTAGTCATAACCTTCACCTAACCTCATAATACTAATGGTAGGGAAAACAAAGTAAATTGTTAGATGATACGACTTTACCTGTTGTTTGATACTGCGTGAAAAGTGGGAATTTCAGTCCAGTTGACAAGGCATTCCTTTTCCTTTGCTGATCATGAAAAGGTTGCCTTGTCACCGGACTGAAATGACCCTTCCAAGCGTCTCGTCATCTTTTTCACCGCCATATTGTCTAATATATCCCTGTAACTGATGTTTACATAGTATTTCCGGTCAGATGACTGATCATAGTCAAAAGTGAAATTGACTCCAATCCTCATGCGAATCCTATCATAGTCTAAATCTTGTAATATAGCATCAATGACTTCATTAACAAACCAAAATGTTTTCACATTAATAAAGCTAACATAAGCATATATACAGGAATAATGTAGAACGCCAACCCTAACACAATTACGCCCTAATAAAGCTGTTAACATTAACAAAGTTCCACACTTAACACCAGTAAAGTAACTAACTTTACATACAAAACGTAACCTGTTCATACTTTTTCCAAGCATATCTCTAACATATTAACGTTAATCTTACATTGACACAGTAACATTTATCAAAAAATGTGTCATAACCATACCTAACAATAATACCTAATGAGTAAAGACGAATAAAGTAAGTTTTTTAGGCTTATCTCTTTTTAGACTCCGCCTCCCTTTCAGAAATACCCAACTCTAAAACATGACAAAATGATTTTAACGCTTAACTATTTCATAAGTGGTCATACTTATTATAATTTGACCCTCTGGCAATGAATAAAAGCAGTGTAAGCGCCATTCGGTCTTATCGATAAATAAAATGACACATCGTTGGGGAATAACGAAAACTCTCGTGAAGATATCACAACAGACGTAGAGAATGCGGGGGATGTATCGTAATCAAACAGTCTGAAAAAACTATCCTACTGAGAAAATAGTAATATAAACTCCCTTAAATGATATGGGATTCTTTCTTTCAAACAATCAGAAGAAAGTAACAAGAAAACGACGTACGAATGAACCATATCAGTTCAAGAGGGGTATAAACAACAACAGCAAACACAACAACAACAACATAACATAAGAACAAAGATAAGTTCTTTAGATCCTAACCAACGAATATATGCTAACGCGTAACATTTGTTTTTCACCATTAATAAAGCTAACATAGATTACCAAGAACTAGAAAATAATGCAAACGACGATATCTAACACAACTTAAGCACGAAATAAACTGTTTAACATTAACAAAGTTTCACCCTACACATGTAAAGTAACTGACATTGCAATTCAAAACGTAACCTATTCATACTTTTACCAAACTTATCTCTAACAACATATAAAAGTTAATTTTACATTGACACAGTAATATTTAACAAGAATTTATTATAACCTTGGTTAATTCATACAGAGCAGCGAAAGTATGCTAACGTTAACAAAGTTTCCCATTAATAAAGCTAAATAACAATAACCTGAACTAAGAATATGATGACTAACGACAAACCTAACCCCCTTAACGTGCGAATAAACCCTAACCTTAACCAAACTTCTGCACATACACAGCAATAAAGTACCTAAACACATCGTGCAAACGTAACCTACGTCACACTTTTTTCAAGCATATTCTAACATATCAATGCTAATTTTCATTAACATCGTAATATTTAAACAAAAGTTTAGCATAAACCTGTCCAATCATCATACGACAAAGAATATAATGCTGACGTAACAGATGTTTTTACATCAAGCTTCGTAACATCTTAACAAAAATTCATCAATAAACGCTCGTCTAAATAATCATAATCCACGAATAATTGCACAACATAACCAGTTTTAACCAAACATAAAAAAATAACCAAAAATTTTATCCTATCCAAACATAAAATAAGTTCTTTGAGTAAAATATCACAGTAAACGTAATAATTTATCTGATTTTAAACCAGTAATAGTAAATCAGTAAATCAATCACCTCCATCCGTGCAGTCCCCTACCCGTCCACCCACTCTGTGATCTAATTGAGCTATTTGAATAGAACTAAAGGGTTATAACATACAAACATACATAAAATACCTAACGAACGTATGTAAAAAAGGGGTTGTCCCCCTGAGGTGAACTCCATTTTCAAAACGCAAGATATAAAAATCACTCAGGAAGGTACATGAGTCATTAAAACCTAACATATACTCGCGTATGAATAATCATAACATCTGAAAATCTCCCTAACTGATATAGGTAAAGTACTAACAGGTCATACAATAACTCGATATGTTCCCACTTTTCGAGCATATTAGAAACAGGTAAAGCCGTATTATCTAACAAAATCCTTAACAAAGTGACCAATCTATCAAAGATGCCACCACCTTGAACTATGAATTGACACTATCTTCATCAAAGTGTCACTCGTTTCGAGTAATAACATCATTTGACCTATGAATAACGTAGACATTAGCAAAAGTCTAGGGCAAACCTAACATTATTCAACAAAAACTTAACCTAGGCTCACGTTTCTAAACATAATCGTCAGTTAACATCAGTATTCTTTACATAAAAACTCTCATTTCTCTAAACAAATCAGGTATTTCCACATTGTCACAGTAATATTTAACATAACGTATCTAATTTACGAATAAACAGTTTTCATTAACAAGAGTATCTAAAGCAACAAATTACCTTCCGAGAGAAAAACCCAAGGGGATGGGCCCCTTGAAAGGGTGTGAAACCTGCGAGGGGGATCACCCCGAGGGGTGTAAGCGGGCTTTGGACCTCAGCCCGAAGGGCTGAGGCTTACCCCTCCTTCGGAGGGGTTAAAGCCGCTTACACCCCTTCGGGGTGATTCCCCCTCTCAGATTCACACCTTTCAAGGGGCGCATCTCCCTGGGTTTTCTCTCGGAAGGTAATGTGTTGCTTTTAGATACTCTTGGTTATGAAACTGCTTTATTCGTTAGTTAGATACGTTATGTTAAATATTACTGTGACAATGTGGAAAAATAACACTGATTTGTTTAGAGAAATGATGAGTTTTTGTAAGATATTACTGTTGTTTAACTGACGATGATGTGTTTAGGAACGTGAGGCTAGGTTAAGTTTTTTGTTGAGATAATGGTTAGGTTTGCTAGACTTTTGCTAATGTCTACGTTTATTCATAGGTAAAATGTATTCGAACGAGTGACACTTTGATGAAGATAGTGGTCAATTCATAGTTCAAGATGTGGCATCTTTGATAGATTGGTCCACTTTGTTAAGGGATTTTTGTTAGATAATACGGCATTACCTGTTGCTAATATGCTGGAAAAGTGGGAACATATCACGTATTGTATGACCTGTTAGCTACTTTACCTTGATCAGTAGGGAATTTTTCAGGATATTAGCTGATTATTCATACGCGAGGTATGTTAGGTTTGAATTTTGTACATTATATTTCTAGTTCGGAAATGATTTGTTAGCTTTATTGGTGGCTAAAACTTTGTTGGTTAAGCATATATTACATAGGTTAGTAAAGTATAAAGAAACATATTTTATGTTATACGGTTTGTCCAAATGACTGAAATATGATTGAATCAATAGCTCAATAGATCACAGGGGGGTGGGACGGGTTAGGGGACTGCACGGATGGAGGGGTTTGATTTACTGATTTACTGATTTACTGGTTAACTGCTTTAAGTAAATTATTACATTTTACTGTGATATTTTACTCAAAGAACTTATTTTTATGTATTGTTAGGATAAAATTTTGTTATTTTTTTGTTATGTTTGGTTAAACTTTTGTTAATGTTTTGCAATTAATTCTCTGTAAGTGTCGTACTTTTCGAGGGTTTTTTTTTTTTTTTTTTTTATGATAATTTTTTGTTAAATTACGAAAGTTGATGTAAAACATCTGTTACGTCAGCATTATATTCTTTGTCAGTATTATGATTAGACAGGTTTAATGCTAAACTTTTGTTTTAAATATTACGATGTTAATGTAATATTAACATTGATATGGTTAGAGATATGCTTGAAAAAGTGTGACTAGGTTACGTTTGGCCACGATTGTTAGGTACTTTATATTGCCTGTTTGTGCAGAAGTTTGTTATGTTAGTGGTTTATTCGCATGAAGGGTGTTGGTTTGTCGTTTACATCATCATTCTTAGTTTTCAGGTTATGTTAATGTTAGCTTTATAATGTGAAACTTTGTTACGTTAGCATTACTTTCGCTGCTCTGTATGATAATCAAACAAGGTTATAATAAATTCTTGTTAAACTATTACTGTGTCAATGTACAATTTAACGTTTAATATGTTAGAGATGATGTTTGGCTAAAAGTAATGAATAGGTTAGTTTTGTTCATGCATGTCCAGTTTATTTACAGGTGTTTAAGTGTGGAAACTTTGTTATGTTAACAGTTCTATTCGTGCTTACGTTTGTGTTTAGTTTTGTCATTGCTATTACATTTTAAGTTCTGGTAATGCTATGTTAGCTTTAATTAATGTGAAAACAATGTTACTTAGCAATATATTCGTTGGTGTAGTAATCTAAAGAACTTTATCTTGTAGCTATGTTATTTGTTGTTGTTGTTGTTGTTTGATCGAACGAGAATATATACCCTTTTGAACTGATATGGTTCCTTCGTTGAACCGTTATTCTTGTTTACTTTCTTCTGATTGGTTTGAAAGAAGAATCTCATTACATTTAAGGATTGTTTACAATCTATTTTCTTCAGTAGGATAGTTTTCTCAGTTTGATACGATGACATCTCCCGCATCTCTAAGCTTGTTGTTGATATCTTCACAAGGAGTTTCGTTATTCCCCACGATGGTGTCATTTTTATATTTTCGTAAACCGAATGGCGCTGCTACATGCTTGTATCCTGTCCAGAGGGTCAAATATAATAAGTATTGGATCACTTTTGCAAATGTTAAAGCGTAAAATCATTTTTCATGTTAGAGTTGGTATTGTTCTTGAAAGGAGGCGGAGTCCTAAAAAAAAGAGAGTAAGCCTAAAACTTTACTTTATTCGTCTTTATTCGTTAGGTATTATGATGTTAGGTATGGTTATGAACATTTTTTGAATAAATGTTTACTGTGTCATGTAAAGATTCAACGTTAATAATGTTTTGAGATATGCTTGGAAAAGTATGAACAGGTTACGTTTTGTATGTAAAGTTAGTTACTTTACTGGTGTTAAGTGTGGAACTTTGTTAATGTTAACAGTTTATTAGGGCGTAAGTTGTGTTAGGTTTGTCGTTGTACTTTATTTTCCTAGTTCATATGATGCTATGTTAGCTTTATTAATGTGAAAACATTGTTATGTTAATGAAGTCATTGATGCTATATTACAAGATTTAGACTATGATAGGATTCGCATGAGGATTGGAGTCAATTTCACTTTTGACTATGATCAGTCATCTGACCGGAAATACTATGTAAACATCAGTTACAGGGATATATATTAGACAATATAGCGGTGAAAGAGATGACGAGACGCTTGGAAGGGTCATTTCAGTCCGGTGACAAGGCAACTTTTTCATGATAGCTAAAGGAAAAAGATGCCTTGTCACTGGACTGATATTCCCACTTTTCACGCATATCAACAACAGGTAAAGTCGTATTCTAACAACTTTACTTTGTTTGCCCCTTACCCATTAGGTATTATGAGGGTTAGGTACAGGTTATGCAATTTTTTTGTTAAATACTACTATGTTAATGTATATTAACACAATATGTTAGAGTTATGCTTGAAAAGTAAGAATAAGTTAGTTTTGCATACCATGTTAGTTGCTTTACGTGTTAAGTGATGGAAACTTTTGTTAATGTTTGACTGCTTAATTCTGCTTAACGATGTGTTATGTTTGTCCCTTTGGGCATTATTTTTCTTAGTTCAATTGATGGTATGTTAGCTTTATTAATGTAGAAAGCTATATTATGTTGCCATACTTTGATGGTCTAGTATGATTATTAACCAAACTGTTGTGATAAATTTTTTGCTAAATGTTACTGTAGTTAGTGTAAGATTAATGTTAATATGTTAGAGTTATGCTTGAAAAAGTAAGAATAAGTTACGTTTTTGTATGCTATGCTTAGTTAACTTTTACATGGCTGGTTAAGTCGTGAAACTTTTGGTAACATTAACCATCTTATTCCTGTACTAAAGATGGGCTAAGTTTGTTGTTGTAGGGCATTATTTCTTAGTTTCATGCATGATGCTGATAATCTTTATTTAATGTGAAACTTTGTTACGTTGACATACTTTCATTGATCTTTGTATAAGAACTTGATTTTATGTTATGTTTATCCAAATGGATACTCAAAATGATCAATAGAATAATAGATCAACAGATCAATAATCACAGATGGTCAGAGTGCACGCGAGTTTGGATAGTTGGTTGCGATTTTTACGGTGATTTCTGAGCGCATTATGGGTATGTGGACAACCATAATAGATATAGTGTAAGAAATATATAACTCAATCAATCATTAGATCATATATCAAATAGATCATGATTGGACAGGAAGGGTAGGTTGGGTTGTTGGTTTGATTTACTGACTTTTACTATTTAGGGTATGTAAAGACATGACAATTTTAGTAAAAAATTTGACTTAATCAATAGAATCATTAGATCAATAGATTCAATAGATCATAGATCAAATAGATCATAGATCACAACTGGTCGAGAAAGGAGGATGGTAGGTTGGTTGGCCTGATTTACTGATTTAGGGTATGTAAACATGACAATTTTAGGTAAAAAATTTTGATCTTAATCAATCTAGATCAATAGATCAATAAGATCAATAGACAATAGATCAATAGTCAATAGATTAATAGATCACAACTGGTCAGAAGGGTGGTTGGGGTGGGTTTGATTTGCTGATTTACTGATTTAGGGATGTAAAAAACATGACAATTTTAGTAAAAAATTTGACCTTTATCAATAGATCATAGATCAATAGATCAATAGATCAATAGATCAATAGATCAATAGATCAATAGATCAAACTGGTCAGGATGGTGGATGGTGGTTTGATTTTCTGATTTACTGATTTAGGGTATGTAAACAATAACATTTTAGTAAAAATTTGACCTTAATCCATAGATCAAATAGATCAATAGTCAATAGATCAATAGATCAACTGATCAATACAGGAGGGGGGATGGATGGTGGTTTGATTTACTGTTTACTGTGATTTAGGGTATGTAAAAACAGACATTTTTAGTAAAAAAATTTGACCTTAATACATAGACTTCAATAATGATCAATAGATCAATCAGATCATAGTCATAGATCAATGATTCAACAAACTGATCAGGAGGGTAGTTGGATGGTTTGATTTATGATTTACTGCTTTAGACTATGTAAAAACGTAAATTTTTTAAAGTTGTAAACATAAAAAGAATAAGAAATTTTATTGATTTAAGTTTGGGGTGCCCGGAGACCCCCATTTAGGCTGTGTACGGCTATTTAACCCTATTATGATGTGATGTACCTATAATTGGTTAGGTGTATACCGAGTTTTCATCGTATCTGGTCATCATGTTCAGATTTCGTTGGGGGCCTGATCCCCTGGTGAATTACTCGGCCAATATCGTCATCTTTGAACGCCGGATACATCTAAGATAATCCTAAAACAAAGGCTTTGTTAATATCAAGGTTCCGTTTGTTCTATGTCAATAATTTTGAGGCTACGGAGATTTTGTGGGGTGAGTATACTCACCGTCTGGTGCACCCACATACATTTTTACACCGGGTCATCTAAAGATAACATCCTCAGCAAGGTTGTTATTACCGGAAGGTTTGGATTCCTATGCCATGCTCTATGTCAACTCAATATAAATTCAGATTTGGTGGTGGCTTAGTCGCCCGAATTTGGTCAATCGGGATCATTGTTGACCCGGTATACACTCTAAGCATGCAGCTAGAAAGGGCTTGTATATCAAGTTTCAGCTTTCTACATCATCAATATTTAATGTTTGGGTGGGATCCCTTCTGGGGGATCCTAGAGACACCCTATACGGTCATATAACCATCATATTCGAACTCTACGACCTGCTAACCCTTATAAGGACCCAACATTGTTATGTTTACGTTATGTTTATTAACACGGCCTCCGCATGGCTCCTCAGTCACACGGTGCGGAGCCAACTCTCAGAATCCAATACTAACTCTTTCTAGCAAACTCAACTCTGATCTTCTCCCGACCCAAATTTCATGCCTATTACGAACACTTTGATTTTTAGGTGGGGGTGGGGTCCCCTCTTCGGGGACCACGGGGAAGTAAACTTTGTTATAACAGAAGGTTACCTTCCCCATCCTAACCCCTCTCCAAAATTTTAACCGATACGATAACTCTAACTATTTACTACCCACTACTACTACTACTACTACTACTATCTCTACTACTATTATTAATTAATAATAATATATAAATAATAAATAATATAATTATAATAAAACTAATAATAAACTAATCAATATCGGAACCGCTCACACGAGTAAGAACCGCGCCGAGCCGGAAGTCGGAGTCGGAGTCGGAGTCTGGAGTCGGAGTGTGGAGTTCGGAGTCGGAGTCGGAGTCGGAGTCAAAGCACCACACAACTCGAAATTATGATCACTACGTGATCATAATTTCTTCGAAATAATAATAATAATATGTATGTGTATGCGCAGCGCGCGTAATAAAAAATAATACAAACAAACACAGACAAAACCTTCGGTTTTGTCTGTTTGTCGAATTAATAGCCCTTCGGGCTATTAATTCTCCCCCTAAGCCTAATATATCTCTATTCATTTAATTAGAAAAAAGTGGTCCGCCCAAGGTGTTCCTAACTCTCACACTTAATCCAGGACCGACGACACCCCTCAGCAGAGAAAAGCTATCTCATGGTGTAAAAAAGTTCTGTAAGCTTTCAGAAAAAAGGGTGTTTTAGGGGTTCGCTGGACGTGGTTTAGTTTGTAGAGATTGTAGTTGTAGTCGCGAATAAAAGTTTTTTGCATGTAATTCATACTTCGAAGTGGATTTCCGTCCAAAAATATCCCCCTCGCTAACTGTCCAGTGTCACAGTAGATGTTGTCTTTACTGATGATAACGATTTAACTTCATAGTGATTGTTAAAGAGCTCTTTCTTCACTAGCTCGTCTCCAAGAAGCCGGAGGAACATATGGACATTCCCACTCACCCTTAAAATACAAGATCCGTTCCAATATCTTTACTGGTTTTCTTCGCAAGCTCGTTAAACTTGTTATGGGTCCAAGTTAGGGACCGACCGGGGCGGGAATTTTGCCGGGCCGGGGCGGGGCCGGGGCCGGGGCGGGGGGGCCGGGGCCGGGGCGGGGCGGGGCGGGGCGGGGCGGGGCGGTGAGAAATGTAAGTCTAAAACACTGAAAGTCTTAAACACTTAGGATGAAAATTAAATATATTCATTAAATTATAATTTAAGTTATAAAAAAAAAGAATACATTTAATTAATTCATTTAAAATAAATATTTTCGAAAGAATTTTTAGAAATAATTGATTTTCTAGAAGAATACGTTATAATAATAATAGAATATATATATATACTGGCTATATAGTATATTATAATATAATCCTATGATATTATATATATAGTATGTAGTTATAATATATAGGTAAGTATGATGTATGATTGTATTTCATAAAGCTGGATATTGAATATAGGACTAGATCGTTGAAGAGCAGCACGCTAAGGTATATGACAAGGACTATAACGTGACGTTATAGGATTATTAGGATGGAGTGTAAAGTATATAATTTATGTATATAGTATATTAGTATTAAATATAGCGTGATATACTATATATGTACATATATATATATATATATATATATATATATATATAATAATATATATTATATTATATATATAGTATATTATATATATATATATATATAAATATATAGTATATATATATATAGTATTATATATATATATAAATTATATATATAAATATATAGTATATATTATATATTATATATAATATATATATTAATATATTATATATATTATATATATATATATATATATAGTATATATATATATATATATATATATATATATGATTATATATATATATATAATATCTATATATATATTTTAAGAACTATTTGTCGTAGTGTATATTTACTTTAAGAGAGAACATTTGGGTTCTTGATTATAATATTAAAGTTTAGCCTTTAGAGAGGAAGCTTTGATTTTATATATATAATATTATAGATATATATATATATATATATATAATATATAATAATTATATATATATAATTATAGTATATAATATTAGTATATATATCATATACTATTATATTTAAGAACTACTTTGTCGTAGTGGATAATTTACTTTAGAGAGGAAGAATTTGATTCTTTTATTTAGTATTATGACTTTACTGTCCACTTCATGTTTATTACTACAATCGTACGCACAAACTGTAGAATCAATTGTGGTAGACACTTTTCTTTATTTACATGAAGTACAATTTTAAAAAGGAAAAGGCTAAATTTGCGTTCCTATACTGCGAGACATCCGTTTCATTGCAGGCTCAAGGGAGGAGATATCACGCTTATCGCTGCATGGAATTTTCACGTCAGTTTCCACAGATGTGTTTCAGTTGGTGCTTGTCTTATTTTCTCTTACATGGTTGGTTTTGTGAGATGAAATATTTGTGATGGGTTTTCAGATATTTACATATTTAGTATGAAATCGTATGCTAATCTTCACCGGGGATGCCATTTGTAGTAATGTGTTACTATATTAACTTCAATGCACAGAGGAAGATATCCATAATCTTTGCGATGTGTTACGTGTGATTGGATAATTTCTAGATTCATTTTATATTGTTGGAAATTGAGAGTGGCCTGTGGTTTATGCTATGACTTGTTAAAGCTGAATTTAGCTGTCCTTGTGCAGGTCATCTGCTATGTTGATTTTTCTTCTTTGCAAATCTTTGGTTTCACCTATATATGTTTTATTGAAAGTATTGCAGGGGATGTTATATATACAGCTTTTGGGGGAGATTTTCTTTTCGTTTTTGGGGTTTGAGAATGTTTTTTAAGGTGATGTTATTTGATGGAATGAGGGTAATATTTTTTGGTAATATTTGTTTTAACGAATATAATGGTAATTGAGGAATTGGTAAAAAGGAGGTGTTGCTATTTTCGGGGGAAAGGTGCTACAGTATACCTCTTTTTGCTTTGTTAAATGCTTTTGTGATGAAAAACTCAGGATAGTAAAGTGATTTGAAAGTATTGTGGATGTATTTAGTTTCTTGTGCTAGAAGAGGGGGAGAGCATATACGAAAGGCACGGAGAAATAGAGATGACAGAACAGCTAATTTTGTGTTTGGGGAATGATTAGATAGCCAATGTATATACTTTGGTGCGAATGTTAATTTTCTATATATAGTAAATTGCAAGTGATTGTTATTCCATGTGATTAAGGTATCGAGGAAGGGGATAGAGTTGTTGGAAGGCATTTCTATCGTATACTTGACTTAATGGATGATAGAGTTAATATAGTTTAGGACATCATTAGGGTTGGTGTTGTGAGGGAGGGAGCAAAAATGTCATCTACATATCTAATCCATAAACTATTTCGTTTAATAAAGGGTGGGGTACAAATATGATAAAATTCTGTTAGTTCCATATATATGTTACTGAGATATGGGAGACAGTGGGATCCATACTCAGGCCGAAAGTTTGTTTTGTAATATTTGCAATTAAAATGAAAGAAGTTATGTTGGAATGAGAGATTAATGAGCTGTTTTAATATATGAAACGGGAAGGCCATCCTTCAGTTCAGTATACGATAGAAATGCCTTCCAACAACTCTATCCCCTTCCTCGATACCTTAATCACATGGAATAACAATTCCTTGCAATTTACTATATATAGAAAAATAACATTCGCACCAAACTATACATTTGGGCTATCTAATCCATTCCCCAAACACAAATTTAGCTGTTCTGTCATCTTCTATTTCTCCGTGCCTTTCGTATATGCTCTCCCCCTCTTCTAGCACAAGAAACCTAAATACATCCACATACTTTCAAATCACTTTACTTATGCAGCTGAGATTTCGTTCATCACAAATATTTTAACAAAGCAAAAAAGCAGGATCTAGATTTAGATCTTTCCCCGAAAAAATGGCAACACTCCTTTTTACCAATTCTCAATTACCATTATATCAGTTCGTTCTTTAAAACAAATTTATCAACAAAATATTACCCTCAATTCCATCAAACTAACATCACTTAAAAAAACATTCTCAACCCCCAAAACGAAAAGAAAATCTCTTCCCCCAAAAGCTGTATATATCACATCCCTGCAATACTTGCAAATAAAACATATATAGCGTGGAAAATATAGATTTGCAGAAAAAATCAACATACACATGACCTGCACAAGGACAGCATAAATTCAGCTTTAACAGTCATAGCGAAACACAGGCCACTCTATCAATATCAACAATATAAAGATTATCAGAAATATCAATTACACGAACCATCGCAAAATCATGGAACCCTTTTGCATTTATAATAGTAACAACTACAATAAGCATCCGGTGAAGTTAAGATAGATTTTATACAAAATGAACAGACTCTGAAAATATAAAATATTTCAACAACACCATGATAGAAATAGCATGACCAATGAACACCTGAACTGATGAAGTCAAGAAAGAAATCCAGTTACCTTTGGCCTGAAGAGGTCCTCGGTGT
>JABUQX010071213.1:17500-30485 GCA_015478945.1 Trachelipus rathkii
CTGGTAAAACAGGGATATATAAATCCTGAGGAGGTAAGGCACACACACAAGCTACACGAAAATAGTCAGTGCCCATTTGAGCTATATAATCAGGAATGGAAGGTAGTTTATCCCCTACAAGTTTTTTAAGGGTACCCGAATGGAACTCTTGGGTATTTTGAACCCAGGGGTATAAAGAGGTAAAGTCCAGATAATGTATTTTAAAATCCCCCTTAGTAGGAAGATAGTAATAAACAAATGGTTATGTACGACCTAAACGCAGAGCCTCATAAATGTACATTCGTTTTTTTGCCGTATCGTTACCTACTTTATAGTTTTTCATCACCAACAACATTTGAGACCTTAACAGTACATTCCTCTTTCATTTTCTTCCATTCACAACCCCACACCCTTACAACTTCAAATCCTGCATTCTTATAAGAGGCTTCATGCAATAATGTCATTCTGTATGGATCAAGACTAGAAACACTCCCATCCTCGCAACTCTGATATCCATGCCAAATACACCCGTGATACGAGTACACAATCCTTCTCATAGCAACATTTGTTAAGCCCTTCCATTGCTGTTCAATCTTACCTTTCAGTTGTTCATCAACATGAAGGTCCCCAAGTGCAGCAAACGCATCACCATCGATAGCTGTATACTCATTTACGGGAACCTCTCTATACCCATCAGGGCGTAAACATTTATTCTTTATTTTAAACACACGCCTCTATTCTTGGCATGAGCAATATTTTGTCCTGTATACATTTTCGTGAATGCCAGCCATTTTATAGCTTCATACGAATATTGGTGTTCACCATCTTTACTGATGTGTGCAATAGATTTTTCTTGCATGAAATTCGTCTTGAAAACTTTAAAACAGAATGAAGCAATTTAACAGCACTCAGCCAAACAATCAATTTTAAAGAAAGAACGGAACATTTCAGGGAATTTATCAAAACTTTGATGTAATATGTTATAATCTTGTACACAATGTTTAGTACTATGAGCTTTAATTTCATAATCTCTATTTTCAAATGTCTTGTAACATTTATTAAACTCCCGTTTCTCCACATCATTCACTTTATCAGCTTCAAACATAGCATGACTCGGAATACGTCCTACGTAATTAAAAAATCTGTAAGGAAAGAACCTTTAGCTACATCCCCATACAAGCCCCATACATTTCCGTAGCTTCTTCAATGCACAGGGCATGTAAAGGAGAGAATCTTGAACGTGATGTTATGTTCGGTCGTTAGAGTGATAATATTTTTCCCCGTTTTACAGGATTACTTGAAATTGAACTGGGTCATGGTCTTGCTAATAATTTAGTGAGCACAAAATTTTTGTGAAATTTGGCTCCATTGTGTGCAGCTACTATTATCTCGTCATCTTTATGTTTCTCTTCAAATTTAAATAAATAATTCACGAACTTATCTACAGGACATTTATCAAAAATATCTGTTGCCTCTAAATCTAGATGAAAGGTTTCTAGTCGTTTCGTTCCACATTTTTCACATTGATCATTCCCTACTTCCTTATCGCTGAATTTATAACATACGAGCATGCCTACTACCATATAAGGGATCATGTCAACTACCAATTTACCATCCTCATTTTCTCCCTCATTGTAATTGCACGTCTCAACATCATAATAAAACGTGTATACATTCTTTTCCTTTTTCCTAGGTTCTTTCACTTTTAATGTTTTCGTATAATATCCATGAACAATTTCATCAGGATCGTACTTTTTACAGCATAAAGTGCAGAATATATTCCTACAATCATGTTGCATCCTTTATCGTTTATCAGCAATCTTTATGTAATCAAAGTCTAGACATATTTGTATTTTCTTGCATATCTTTTCTTCATGAATTTTAAAACATTCTTCATTATAAAAATTCCTATTGCAAATGTTACAGTATCTATGAGGTTCTACAGGATTTACATTTAGTTAGGGTTAAGTGAAATGATTAAATATAGTTCCTATAATGAAAGGGAATAATCCATCCTTTTCATAATTGACGAGAGACCCCGCGGAGGGCAATCCTGCAATACTAAATTGCTGAGATTTACCTTTCGTGAGCTTGATTTTATTTTTCGGAAGCGGATAATAATAATGCGTCGTAACTCTATCGTAATAGGGTAAAAGTCATTAAATTATTTTTTTTATTCTTTTTAACACATAAAGGTTGATATACCCGAAATTTTTATAAGATGGTAACACATACTACTTGTACCAAATCGTTATGAGCAGGAAGACGCAGTATACAGGTCTGTTAAGATTCAGAGGGTGTCGTAACGCGACGGGGTACGCATCGAGGAGCGGATTTCAGGTACTGACGCCTTCCTGTCTTACATAAGACTCTGCTCTCGTTTACGCTGCGCTTTCGTAGCCTCGCTTAAATCGCTGGGTGAAATGGTCCTTATTATGATATTTTGTTATAAAATGATTTTTAACTGTTTTCGTTAATTTAAAATTATCCCGTGACAAAATTGAAATATAAGGATCTTCATATTATAAATTACATAGTGCCGCTATATCCTTTCTAATATTTAATAATGAGTTCTGATATCATATTTTTTCGTTCAACGGCGGTACATGAAATTGGTTGAGCTGATTTGCTCTTTACGCGTGGACGAGGCGACGCCGTGCCGGTCTCTGGTAGTTAACGCACGGTAATAGTGAATGCTAGTCGCTCACAAAAATCTGTACCTTTATTATTATAATTATTATAGTTATTATATATTTTACTAATATATTATATATATATATATATATATATTATATTATTTGCTATATATATATTATATTATGACTATTATATTTATCAAGATTGTTATCCTTAAAAACGCGGTAAACCGTTCAATATCGGACAATCGATTTTTGTTAATCGATTTTTTTTTTTGTTTATTTCATAGCAATAGAGTGCGTTAAGGTTGACAATAAGTTTTTTTTTTTTTTTTTTTAACTTGAAAAGGTTTACTGCCTGCGGGCGCACGCGGCGTCGGTACGCCAAAATAGATTGAGCGAATGCATACCTGAGCGAAGGACAGAACCGCAGCTAACCGAGGCCCGTCGTCCGTCGGCCGGTTACCCGGGATCACACTAGCTGGGCGGCGTAGCCCGGCGGCGCACACGCGCGAGCGGACCGTGGTTGTCGACTCAGCGCGAGGTCCATGTCATCTGCGCCGGGACGCGCGTACTCGAGAACCGTCTGAGCTGCCGGCTCTATTGAGATACAAATAGAAAAGTACTCACTGAGATACATAATGAGGGTAAGAAATGTATGAGTACCAATCAATGATCAAATATAATAAAGATTTAAATCTAAAAAAATAGTTAGCACTGGTATTCACAAAGATGACGTACAAATATAAAAGACAACTACGTCATTCGATAAAAGAATCTCTACGCGACTCTTCTTACATATGTGGATGATTCTATAATGCGAGAGTAACGCATATCGTTATGATGGAGCATCAAAAGTTTGAGGCATTAAGTGTTGAGGCATCAAAAATACTCGAGTCTAGTCGAGTGACAGTTGGTGATGCATGCAGTCATGGCCGAGTGTTGTCTAGGCGAGTAGTCTGTTTACTGAATTATCTGGTTTAACTAAGTGTCTATGGCACGCAGTAGCTTAAGCGCTATAAGTGTCATAAGTGGATATTATGTTGTTAATACGTAGTGTTCTCCAGAATAAATATGATTAACTCATGAGGATATGAGAAAGTGCCTCATAGTTACCTATAGCAATATTGTAATGGATACACCATTTTTCGATCCTCATACCTTAATAACATATGAGGGGTAGACACCCATTTATAGGTTATAATTTATGATAACTATACTCCAGGGGAGGGTCTAGATAATAAAAGGTACTTGAGAATAGTGAGCCTTCAAGATTGGCACTATGTATGGCATATTCTACACTGTGACACTAATGTTGACATCATCACATTTGAAGCACTCACTCATATGGCATATTATACTCACTCAACTTGGCATCACTAATTGGCCATGCATCATTGTGGGCAACTCACTAGGCTGGCGACTTACACCTGGCAACTATTCAACTGGCAATTCATCTATATGACATTAGAAACTAATATAGATACATACCTTAAGATTTAATATACTCCTTGACGTTGGATTGGGAGACACATCAACAGCCATTTCAAGTTAGCTATATAGTAGGGTTCAAATTGACCCATGGTATATGACAGGTGACAAGTGCTAATAATTCATATGTAGTCAAAAGCTATCTATGTTTATGTTTCAACATAATAAGAAACACCATAAAAAAAAGGGGCCTTAAAGAGAGGTCGCAAGTAAAACGGACAAAGATAACAAAAAAAATTACAAAACAAATATTTGTGTGTTTACATTTTCGTTAATATTGGGCAATAATAAAAAGTGGTCAAATCCTCAACGCGAGAGTCTCTGAATCATTTAAGTGCGCATGTGTCGTAAAAATGCTTACCAACTGTGAAACAGTCCAAAGGGAAGCTAAAAATTACCACATCGCAAATGTATCTTCCGCTACGTGTTTTAAATTAGAGGTCCTATATATATATTATATATATATATAGTGAGTGGGTAATCATAATATTTAACCCATTAGTGATAATGGAATGGCAAAAATGAGGGTAAGCCAAAATATTTATAACGTGGCAAAAATAACTCCGGTCGATATAAATAATTTAGGGAGGGGCGTAAATAGGGGGTAAACCGTACATATATATACTATGATATAAACGGTTTGTTACGCAACCGTATTAATTTGTATGAATTATACTGCAACCTTATCTTCGAAATGGAGTTTGACTTAATATTTTTAGTGTATCAATTTAAAATTCATCTAATATAATAATATCATTTGTGTCTCATTTATAGTATAATATATATTTCTAGATTCCGATCTATATATCTGAATTATAATGCCTTATCATTATAGAATTTGAATCAACAATTTATATATTTCACTTTTAAATTTTTTATTAGCTGTAATAAATACTTTATATATAACACCTAATATTATTTTTTCTAAGGAGGTCTGGTCCTACGGGCTGTGGTAAAACTTATACCTTATTAAATATTTTAATAATATGAAGTTTTACACATCCTTATACTGTCCTAGTCACCAGATACATAGACTAATGTGTCACCGAGGACTTTGAGTAAACGTAAATATTTCTCTCACTCTCCTATAAACTCACGTCATAGTATAGTATTAAAGGTAGAATTTAATGAGATATTAATTAATGTATGTAAAGTCGATTAAAATATCTATTAATGTATTTATTATAATATAATTTATATTGTTATGACATTCATGATGATCATATGTTTATATAGAATTTAATCAAGAACTTCTGTCACCTAAATATATACATAATCGAAACTGATATGTGTGTATGAATGTGTGTGATTTTGCATTTCATTCTTATACTTGAAGTGAAGAATTGCACTTAAAATCAAATTGAAACATTTAATATATTTAAAAAGCAGCTTCAACATACTCTAAAAAATAATAATTAAAACATACCTCCCTATCTAATAATGTAAACGAACTATATTGACGCCTGTAGTAGTCGATATAATAAATGTTAAATTAACTATTTATATTCATTTTTAATTACGTTTCTATAAAGAAATTTCTTATTAAGAAAAAAAAAAAAAAAAAATAAAAAACAGAGCTGACAAATATATACTGAAACCAAATAAAGACGAACTAAAACACCTGTTTTGCTAAGAGTGACATGTCATTAATAAAAATCGTATTCCATAGCATTTTAGCTCTACGAGTCAAGTATTTGATTATATGTTTGTGTTGCACACACAGTTATATTGAAGGTACAATGATTAAGCAGAAAAGTTAGCAGTGCGAATAGACTGAACAAAATAAGGGTAATTAAAATAGTAGTAGGTGACGGACCGCATGCTGTAAAAAAATGATTAATAAGGGACAAGTTGAGTGGTAAATTGTTATTTATGAAACTTGCCCGTCAGTTATATATTTTTCTTTGTTTTTATATATAATAATCCTATTATTTTTCTAAATTCTGTTTTTTTTTTAATTTAGGTATAATTTGCCATACGTACAAGTCTAAGTTACATTAATATAAACTGAATTTCAAGTACGTTTCGGACATAAAATTCAACCTAAGTTCGGAAAAAACTTGCTTTTTAAAAATGATTGTAATGTTAATAACATATCATCGTAATTTATAATATTTATAAATGAAGTTTACTATTATTAAAAAGGGGATCGCAAATATCAATCTGCTCAAATGTAAACTGAAAGCAAGAAATTAAGGGATACGAAAGAGAAATTAATTGCTTAAAAATGCAGAATATATAAAGAAAATTAAAGAGTAAACGGAATTAGTTTTAATCACTCGATATCCAGAGGTAACTACGCGTGTTCCAATAACAATTTACTTTCAACTTATTACTAGACTTCTCAAATAATAATAAATAATAATTATTACTTAAGCATAATGAAGAATTTTTCGCTGATGTAGTCTTCGCAAATTGAGTTTTCAAAAGATAAGTAAAATTTGTAAGTTTTCTCAAAATTTTCGTAACAATTGTAGGTTTCATTCTTAGGACATTTCAGTGGTCCACATTTTCTTGAAGAATGCAATATTGTTTACTTTTATAGTGTGAAACTAATCAGGAATACCCTAGAGTAGACCGCATAGATATCAGGAGTCGGGTGTATCTACCCTCGCCATCTTTAGTAGGACAGCACGGGAGGGTGGAATTGTTACTTCTCGCCTCCCCTCTGTCCTCCACCAATGGCGGGGACAGGCGATCTTGTATGCCCGCGCCTCCCTTAAGGCGGAACGGAGAACTAATATCGTCTGTCCGTCTGAACCTTAACGAGGAGTCCTTCAATCATGCTCGAGTGCGCATAAAGTTAAATATGACTATATAAATAAGGGCACGGTTGCTTAACAAAACTGAATCCAGATAGGTATTACTCCCTGTTGGCGGCAAGTCGGATCTGTGAGGGTCTCAGTGGGATTAATTATAATATATATTTATGTGATTATCAGTTCACTTCATTTATGTCGAGTTGGACGCATACGCATGTATTGCGGAGTCATGGAGTTATTTATTTCATTAATGTCATTATCGGATGGGCTGGACCGCCGAGGAAAATCGCTGACTTGTAGAGAACACTGTGAACATCGCTCGACTTATGCCCGAGACGAACTGTGCGTCTTAAACCATATAACTCCTGTGTAAGCCCTTCTTTATGAATATAACTTAACTCTACAAGACCTACATGGCATCTTAACTAAGTGTTAGAAAACACCATAAATATTTAACAACACACCTATACATTTATGTTAGAGAAGAGCAATTACTTTATGTGCAGTATATTAGTATTATATAACCGTACAACGCTTATTGTTGAATTCATCATACGAATATACATTACCTAGGTAGTGGTAGGACACCGTCATCAATGTAGGTGTGTCTAACTTGTAGGCTGCCAGGGTGAAACTGTGCGATTGAAAAGGCTTGGTGTGAGACATAAATGATGTGCTGCTCGACCTCAGATTGGTGCAGCTACAAGGTACAGTGTTCATCTCACACAAATCTTGCCTATGGTCACTCATTATTATTTTATTAATATTATTGCTATTACTACTTACATTTATGGTCAACTTATTCGGACCTTGGCATCATTTACTGAGTGAACTTGAAAATACAATTTGTTTGACTACAGGCAAAGGTCTTACACCCTTGATTAGGTTCATAACCTCATTTGGGCACTACTGCTTTTAAAAAATAAAACTCTCTCTCAACACTTTTTATGCTTATCGGATAAAAAAACAATTTCCTCTTTTTGTGCTTCACCGTTGTCAAGTTATTTTATGTTTTAAGCTCATAGCTATGGGCACTTTCAAAATTATGAATAATTATATTTACATATATAATGAACTAACTAAAATAGGAAACATCACTAGATATAACCTATTCATTTAAAGTATGAGTGGTTGGTGACAAACCATTACCAAAAAGCCATCATAGTTTAGGCGAGTGGGTCTAAAATATTGACCCTATATTGAGTATATATATATATGGTAAGAGTTACTAAATAAGGTACTGAAAATATTACATTAGGTCACCAGGTTTAAGACATTCAAAAAATAAAGTATGGAGCTAATGTACCCTAAAATGGAGATAGAGACTAAAAAATTAACTATAGTGGGTTCAAATATTGACCCATTTAGTGAGATAGCCAATAGTAATGGAGTTAGAGAGTAGTGTTTGTACTGATTGAGAATGTATATAGAGTGTATAGATAGAATTGGTTAAAGATATTGTTGTCTTTTGAGATTGGCATGTGCACAGAGATGTGGTACAATATAAGGTAAGCGACAGGTTGTCCTACATGTAAAATATCAAAAAATGTTGTAAAGAGTTAGTGTTATGTGTGTGGTGTGAGAGTGTGTCGAGTGTGTGTGCTTGGGATGAGTGATATTAAAGAGTGGGGAAGAGAAAACATAACATATTTTTTTTGTTCGTGAAGAAAAATCATCATTATCGTTTATATATTATTTATTTGTATTTCGGTGGCTTATGTGGTGCCACAAAATTGTGGAAAATAAAATTATATATTAAATAATATCACTTCATGGCCCATTAGGGGCTCGAGCCGACGGGGAGCGGGATGAGGGGGGGAGACATAATATGCTACTACCCAGAGGGGAGATGGGTAGGAGGCAGGAGCCGGGTTGGTTGAAGAAACCCAGCCCGACACCGGCGAGGCAAAAAAGACCAAAGAGAGACGCGGGGGTTCCGGAGTAGCATCCCCGGAACGCAAGAGAGGGGGGGTATATGAAGTCCTCTCTCGCACAGATTACCCGGGCGGTCCGGACCCGAGAGAAAAAGGACCTGCAGAGACCCCGAACTTGGAGGACCAAAAGGGGGTTGGCCGAGAATACCTCCTGCCATATTTGCGGTTTAACCTATTCTTTCCCATTTAGTTAAAGTAATACCAAAGTGTTTTGGAAGTAAAATTATGTGCTTGTGGTGTCAATATTTTTTTAAACACATAAAGTGGATACCCGCATAGGGGGATAAAACGCCAAAAAAGAGATGGTAGCAGCGCACGCTCGGAGAGGTACCTCAATTCACTGAACTGGCACGACGGGGGGGACTACCATCCCCTCCGGGTTGAAACGTTCCCCCCCTCTGTCTCCCCGTCGCTCGAGCCCCCTAAATGGGGGAAATAATTTTTAATATTTTCGATGAATAAGCAAAAAAAAAAAAAAAAAAAAAAAAAAAAAAAAGATGGAAACCAAAACCAAAAAAAAGATTAAAATCCCGTGCAAACTCCTTGGGGAGAACCTAATATATAGGCTGACCTTCCAAATTATATAATTTGTTTTACTGTAGGACTGCCGTTCTCTAGTTACATACTGTGAGGATTAAAAAACTAAAAAATATGACCTGCACCATCTATATATATATATACCATGGGAAATAATGAAATATATATCAATAAATAGAGCCATGGTCGAAAAATTTAGGGGGGGCGTAAAAATAGGGGGGTATAGTATCACATATATATATATATATATATATATATATATATATATTATATATATATATATATATAGTCTAATATATAATTAACCGGAATATGCTAACTAGCATAAACACGTATTATTATTAGGTATACGCATACACTACAAACTTATTCTTTCGAAGATGGGACGTAGCAAAAATAAAAAAATAATATTAGGGGAGAGTTCACGACAAGAGGGAGAAAATTGATATTTAATTTATCCATACAAGTAGAAGTTGCCATATTTAAGAGTTGTGATTTGCCTTTAATAAAAAAGACAGTTATAGTGAGGTATTGAGTCAAAGAGGTAAGTTAATAAGCGGCCTTTTCCGACTAGAAATTAATTCTTATAAAAGTCATTTGTAAAAAGGTCAAGGTCATTATTATTATTGTGATTATGTATTATGGTTATTAGTGATTATTACTCTAGAATAATTATATAATATATATGACCAGGAGTAGTGGTGCTTACTTTTTTCTATTACATACTTATTATTATTCATAAATTGTAAAACTAAATATATTTTGATCCTGACCGAATTAATCATTCCTAAAAAAAATTTCCTCTTAACTTGTATAAGGAAATAGTAAAAATAAGATGACATAAAAGAATGCTTTTCTTTACCAAAAAATAATCTATCGCAAATCAAAGACTGTAGGATACAATATTTAAGGCCGGAGGGTTGTTACAAAAGTGTATTGAAAAGGTGTCAGAAGATTTAGTAAAACGTACGTATCTAGGATTTGTCAATTCTTCCTTTTTTTGTGTTTTATTTTTACAAAAAAAAAAGTAAAAACTGAAATTTCTCAAAATAATTAGGTCCTTTATTAACCTTTCGTTGTGTGATATACAAAAAAGTAATTTATTTAATTTTCTATTGTTTTAATAAATAACTAACTAATTAGAAAAACAGTTAATCTTTTAACGCTAATGAGCGTTGGTGTCTCATTGTGTTCGATTTTAGTGTGTTTTAAAATAAAATCGGCTTAAGCTCTCACACTGGAAGCTAATATCAACAAGAGCCATGCTTTTTCTGTTTTAACGAACCTCCCGTCAGTTTTGAATTTGTTTTTTGTTTTTTTTTTAATATATTTCTAGTATATGTCCTAAACAATCATTTGAGTGGTAACGGGTCAATTGATTCAAAATATATAGGACCTGTTTTCTTTTACGAAACGTCAGTTTTAACATTTCTTTTTGTTTTGTTTTTTGTTAATATATGTGCTCAGTATAATGATACTACAATGAATTTGAAGTGGTAACGACAATGCTTCAAAAGTCGAAATATTTTAAATAATTTTTTTAAAAACGTATATGTAATTTTTAGTAATATTTTGTTTTTATTTTTTTGAGTTGTTTTTCAAACTAAAGGAATACCCCAGGGTATAAACCGCAAAGATGGAGGAGTCCGGGGTCCCTCGGCCTCCCGGTGGCGACGGGGTAGGAACTATTCTCCCCCCTCCCGGGGAAGGTCTCGCGGAACCCCCCGCTCTTGGTATTTGGGTGTCGCGTGGGGTTCCCACCGCCCTCCCTAACGGGGTATGGAAAACGTCCCCCACGCCTCTGTCCCCCGTCGGCTCGAGCCCCCTGATTTTTTATATTTATACCGTGATATATATATAGTATATATATTATATATATTATTATGATACTTATATATATATATATATATAGTAATATATTGATATTATATATATATAATATACTATATATATATATAATAGTAGTGATATATATATAATTTGTTTACATTTTTGTAATAATTCGTTTGTCACGCTGACTCCAAATATGTAATTGTTTTTTCTTGTAAGTTGGTCGTATTTTTCGAGATATTTAATTTTTGAAAAAAAAATATTGTACATAAATGCTGTTTTAAAGAATTGAATTTAAAATATTTTAACGAACTTTTGAATTATGTCCGTTACTACTTGAACTTCATTGTTAGTATCATAATAGTAGCAATAGTAATTAAAAAAAAAATTAAAGAACCTGACGTAGTCGTAAACATAACAGATATTTATATATATAAGATTTTTATATATATATATATAGTATATATATATATTATATATATATAGTAGTAGTATGGCTTTATGATATATATCGTAAGGGCACGGTGGAGTACGATGAGGCACGAGTAGCTATCGCGGTACTGTGTGCGAGTAGTTGCACAGATGTCGGGACTATTTTAATCATACTTTTAAGGCTGATCTACGTTCATGATTGGCCGGCACCTTATCATATATATTATTGATTATATTAATATATTATTTATTATTATATTTATACTTAATATCTAATTTATATATAATATGTATTATATATATTATTCTTATTATTATATCATTTATAGTTATTACATATATAAATAGAAAATTTAAATATAAACTCTAGGATGTAATTTTTGATACTTCAATGTTTTCTGTTAACACTTAGATTTTTTTCTTTTTTTAGCCTTGTTTTGCTTTTTTTTATACATGTTTTTGTTTATTTTTTTTTGAATTCTTAGACTTTTGTTTCAATCTTTGTCTTCATAATACTTTATTGCAAAGGGTAACTCTGATTCCACAATTTCTGCGTCACTATTGTCAACAAAGATATGTTTAAACAGGTTTCTTTTATTTCTGATATAACATTACAATATTTAACAAATAATATCAGGGGTTCCGCAACACTCTTTAGTGTTGCTGTTCATTGTGTCAATAGACTATAGGCCTCTATTTTAAGATTTTGAATACAGAGGCTAGGGCCTATATCGTACTTAATAAAAAATTTGTTCAAATACACACAAGTACAACACATCTAACAAAAAATCAAAATAAGGGACCTAGCTAAAGTATCATAAATTGATTTTTTTCTCAAAAAATCAAAGAAATCACCAACCCTTATATATATATATAGTATGTATATATATATATATATATATACTATATATATATGGGATATATATTATAATATATTATAATATATATATATATATATAATATATATATATATATATATATATATATATACCAGAAAGTGTATTTGAATTTAAACCTAGAGTTAGGGGAAATCATATGGAGAAACCAGGACCATTGAGTTATTTCGATACACGGGGAGTTGCGTTCGAAAGTGTGTATTGTCATTGGAGTAAACAGTGGATAAAAGAGAGTTTTTTTCTTGCTAGATGAGCATTACCGAGCGAGTACATGTGAGGTTGAGCATAGCGGTTAAGTTGGAGTTTGGAGGAATTTGGACAGTAGAAAAGATGGATAACTATTGTGTGGAAGGACATGTTGCGGATCGAGATCTTCTCAATATGACAGAGGTATCGATTGGAGAAATTCCAGAAACTGCAATGTCATTGTAAGAGAGAGAGAGGAGGGAGAGGGCGAGAGAGAGAGAGGAGAGAGAGGAGAGAGAGAG
>JABUQX010071214.1:0-5000 GCA_015478945.1 Trachelipus rathkii
ATTATGGCTATTACACTGTAATGATAGCAAGAATAAGATTTCATATTCAGCATTATATTATTACTTTATTACACTAATCGAAATATATATACTCCATTTATATGGGAGGGCTCATTTGTAAGGTAGTCAGAAATCTTACTTTACCTTTCATTTATTAATATAATATTATATATAATATATTAATATAATATATATATATATATTAATATATATATAATATATTATATTTATTATTATATATATATATATTAATATATATAATAATTATTATTCTAAAATTATAATTTTATATTCTTTCTCATTTACTCCTCTAATTTTTCATCATAAATTCATTTGTTTCAATGTAAAGTTTATTTGTAGTTATCACCACTATAACATCCATCTACTCATTCTATTCTCTTCTCTTATTACTTCCTCTATAATCTATATCTATTCTATTATATATTCATATCATCTCTATCCTTCATCACTATACTTATTAGTATATATAATATATCTATCGAAGGAAGATCTCTCTCTCTCTCTAATAATATAAATAAGTGATTATAAGAGTATACCTCAATATATTCTCTAACAAATTATAAGCTATATCACTTTTCACTTTATATAATATTCTTACTAACAGTTTACTCTACGAGCCATATAAGTGTACTGAGGCGCGTTTTCTCTCAATGCTTTAGCAAATTGAGTATCATACTATCACATATCTCACATGCTAAGCTCATTTAACATATAAAGGTCTATATCTGGTACAGGTAGAATTCTATTATTGCGTTTAGTTGCAATTGAACATTTGTGCGCATCGAAAGACCAAGACACCACGAGTGGGACAAATTAATGTGGTAAAACTTTAAAAAGATACTCGAGAAAACCTCGTCTATACTCCTCACATCTCCCGGAGCACTCATTTTGATGTCTCAAAATAGATAGTTCTTTTTTATACAATGAAGAGTTAAACAGAATACACGCAAAACCAATCTACAAAAATTCGCTGCCCATAGGGACAGACAGCTCTATCTCTAACCTTACATTCAATACAGAGACCTCAGTGAAGAAGCATAATTTTTACAATCCTTTTTCCAATGAATGGATATAATAAAGAGAAATTGTGACGCGACAATCCCTGGCAACATATCGATAATTAAGTATTTAACTGATGATCGTGATGCTTACACTTCTAATGGCTTGATAATCATAGTCAATAATCCATTAGAAACTCGAGCGATAATAACTTAAAACAAATAAATGATTTACCCAACTCCATTCACTTTTAACCTATCCTTATGTTTGTGTGATCATATCACAATTTCTCTTCACACTCCTCATCCAATTAAGTTAAAACTACTTGAGGTAAAAACTATAATATGTAAACAAAAAATCTCCCATACTATATATCCATTTAACTCTTCTATACTCAAGAATTTATCCAAACATGAGCTTTTATAAAGCACACTTACTCTACAATTAACCACATATAAGTACCTTTTAGCTCTATTCACCCAACACTATATAGGGAAGGCTTTCAAGCGCCGAATATCCATTCCGCATGAAGAATTCATTTTACTACAACAGTTGCGGTGTCGTACAATCAAACGAAGCGCTTATGGTTAGCGACTTGTGTCGGCACATTTAATCATTTTCAAAAAATGCTCTACAAGGTCCCCTAGAATATCCACTGTGGTATAGGAGTAGATTATAATAGTAGGCTGTACGGTGATATTGGTATGAAACCACCATAGTAAACGCTGGATTTGTGAAGTGATGATGTATTGTCGTGATCAATTCAAGTATGTGATGTTGCTTGAGAATGTTATCGTAGCTTGGATCACTTCGAAGCGATGATCCGTATGTTGAGATGTATTTTTGACTTACGTGTGTGTGACGCTCGCGTCTCATCTGGGGCATTTCTATATTCTATTCTTACTTCTCAATATTATGTTTTGCTGCGTGTGTTTGCTCCATTGTATGCTTCGAGACTGCTGCCCATATAATACCTTCAAGTCCAACTCAAATTACCACCACAACTTTTACATAACCGATTACATAGTAATGATATTATCAGTTCCTCTAATTATCTCAAACATCCAATTGTAATATATGCCTACTCATGTACTACATTAACCAATAGGCGGTGAGCTGTACTAGGCGGATTGCTAAATATATTGAAAGTGTTATGGCTGGGGATTGTTATTGAGTGTTGCAATAGTTCACTGGTGTGTGCCGCCTCCCCCTGCAAGTCTTCTATCACCCCTGACACCACTCTGTATCGTCAAACATCTTAAGCGTATCTGTCAGGTGATTATTAGTTGTAGTATTGTTGCCCGTAGATTATTTTTTGTATGTGCTCTGTATTGGTTTGGTGATCATATTACCGCAATATCTTATGTAGTTGTGGCGATGATTGAGCTACGAAAGAGATATTGATTGGATCGGTCTTACCTAATGAACACACACATTACGTGTGTGTGTTTCTGTCAGTTCGCGAATATTTATAGGTCACGAGAAGATGGAGTAATAGTGAGCTCTTAGGTATGTAGTCGTGAGCAACTCCTCGGGACGCTCGCTTGAGTCTGTGCCGTATACCGACTGATTTAGTGACGGAAACACACCTTTTACCACACTTATAACAATAATTCCTTAGAACAAACTAAACTATGCATCCGCGCAGTCTCCGGGTGTGTGGCTGCTGGTGGCTCATCGTCGTGTGCAACAAAACGGTGCTAGTACTCAATAAAAATTACAAATCACCGTTATGCGCTTCGAATCATTGTGTCATCTCACGCCCTTAGAATTATACTGGATGCACTAAAACACCCCCATCCACATCTACATGACATGACTTACATCCTCCCTATCTTCCAACCACCTGAAGATGGTGGGGATCAATTTTACCGGAGAAACCCTAATCCAACCCACCAATCGCCACGGAATATTTCTCCAACCCTCCGATCACAGACTAAAATCCCCACCCTCATCCCAGCAAAATTCTTATAATGATAATCTACAATTTATTCACCTCCCCCTGCCCTAGCTCCCAAAATAGGTCATGGCTTGCCCATATCCGAAATTGTATGACGTGCAAACAACCAACACGTACCTACAAAACCACCCCAATAACAACTTACTAAACTCCCCCTCCCCAAATATTTCCCCTATAGAAGAAACATATCTAGAAAGAGGCCAAATTGATCTCGGACTATGGAGCAGTAATCAAGGCCACCACCAAAAACTTTACAGTACAAATATAGATCAAACTAGACATGTTACAGTATTGAGTGCTTATTGATGTGCCCACCTGCAACCAAATATGCACATTCTCCGCCGGACACAATGGGTTGCACCTCCTTCTGTGACGTGTGCACCGCTTGTCCGCCCCGCCCCGTGCCGACTTCTCTATATCTTTCCTTCTCGACCTGTGGAACCGCCCTAAGAGCGGTGGCCGGCTTCCTGAAAGCAGTGTGACCCTCCAATTAAGGTTTGGGGGAAAAGGGTTTGGGGGGGGGGGGGGGGGCCAGGGGGAGAGATATATATATATATATATATATTATATATATATATATATATATATATATATATTATATATATATATATATATATATATATATATAAGTAATATATATAAATAGATATTTATATATATTTATATATATTTATATATTATATATTATATATATATATATATATATATATATATAATATAATATATATATATATATATATATATATATATATTATATATATAACTATATATATATATACTATATATATAATATATTATTATTATAATACATATATATATTTATATATATTATATATATATATATATATATTATATATATATATATATATATATATTATATATAATCAGTCAATTAATTTAAGGTTTATTATTTTTCTTATTTTTTTTTAGTTGATTGTTAGGTTAGGCTAGGTTGGGTTAGGTTAGGTTAGGTTAAGGTTAGGTTGGTAAATTAGGACGGTTTAGGTTAAGTAAGCTAAGTTAGTAAGTTGGTTAGGTTTACGTAATAACCTTACCTAATCTAATTAACCTTACCTAACCTAACCTAACCTATAAAAAAATTAAAAGAAATACCTGAACTGAAATTAATTGAAGTGATTATCATATATATATTATTATTATATAATATTATATATATTATATATATATATATATATATATATAATATATATAATATATATATATATATATATATATATATATATATTTATATATATATATATATATATATTATATTTATATTATATATATATATATATATATAGTATATATATTATATATATATTATAATATCATATTATTATATTATTATTATATATATTATATATTATATATATAATATAAATTTATATATATATATATATATTATATATATATTATATAATTATATATATATAATATATATAAATTGCTTTCGTTGCTTGCAAAATTAGATCCGTGACTGAGTTGAACCTTGAATCGACCTTGAGCCACTCAAGGTGAACTCACCATATACTAACTTCCAAAAGTGAATTCAAAAAACCTGAACTTTGCCATATATATTATATATATTATATTATATATATATATATATATATATATATATATATATTATATATATATATATATATATATATTTAACGGTTTCATAGCAGATCCTTTTTCCGGAAGATTTTGGTAAATTGGGCAAGAGAAGTAAGAATTGTTTGGTAAATCTTCGAAAAGACAAGGCTGGAATCCATTATTTACTGAAAAGTATTATACAACTCAAACGAAGACTTAAAATTCCCTGCCAGAGATTTAACAATTAAGAAAGACATTACTCCAATATACTTAAAGGAAAGATTTTAGCAGTTAGTTTAGGTTTCTTAATTCTTTGATAAGAATTAAGGTGAGTTAAGTACTTGAATAATCCTAATTTCTAAGAGTATAAAATCAAAAAATTTAATTTTTTTTTTTTACTTTAATTCATTAGAAAATTCCCTCTACATCATGGTGGCTT
>JABUQX010071214.1:12500-42873 GCA_015478945.1 Trachelipus rathkii
ATTCACATTTGAATTATTTGAATTATCAATAATTCACCAATTTAGGTTTTTTTCAAAATTTACACACCATAATATAAAAAACACCAAAAAATGAACAGCAATTTCTATAAAATTTAACAAATATATTATATATAAGTATTAAATATTTTTTATACAAATTGGGATAAAAGAAAATATTTCGAAATTAAATTTTCCGATTTTGTTTTCTTTCAAGTTACGGAAAAAAATTCAATAGGGTATTTTTAACAATTCGTGAATATTATTTAACTTGAGAGATTTTTCCTCTTATTTTAATTGAAAAAAGTATTATTCAATAAAAATAAACAGTTTATATGGTTAAAAAGTAATCGCTAAACCACATTAATCTCCCTTTCAAGACCAAAATGAAAAAAAAACAAGCGCAAAGACCTTTAAATGAGATTTTAAAATTAATTTTTCTGAATAGTTCACCTTTACAAAATGTTTTAAATGATTGAAGAAAACACTTCTTGAAGATGAATGAAGTGTGGTCCAGGCTTTACAAGGAAAATTTATTGGAGATTATCCATAGGCGTTTGGTCTAAGGTCAGAGGGTTCCACTGAGAAAGGATGAGACTATGTAGAAAGACTTAAATAAGTCAAAGGAGATTTTACTCTCCATCAGTGGGATTCGAACACTGGAACTCCGCTTTGCTGAGTTAACAGTAACCGGGCGCTCTATCCACAGGAGGAGGTATAAGACTAGAAAGTTCCGAAAAGCAGTATCCCTTTTAATAGCAATTGCTTAAGAGTTATGCAACAACAAATAGAAGGCGAGAAAGAGATTAGAGAGTTAGTAAGATGAGTAGAGTTGACAAGTCGATAAGCTCTAGACTAGATATTATCAAGGAGAGAAAGATGTGTCACCCTTAAATCAGATGCTCCAACAATATAGTTGACAATCGAAAGAGGATCGGTAAATTGGAAATCCAATAATCGGAGTTGATGTAAAAATAGAAGTCCTGATTATTTTTTATGATCGGACCCAATGTCTATGATAATAGAAAAAGATTATTTTCCTAAGTTAATTTTCATTGATTTGTCATATTATGTTTTTTAAAGTATTCTTTTTCATTTCAGAAAATTGTTGGTAGACAGAATCCTCAGAAGGTAAGTTTATATATTTTTAATATTTGTTTTTGTATACCAAATATTTCATAAGTTAATTATAACAATAATCTTAATAAATAATTATTATTAATTATTTTATTATATCTAATTATTATTATTACTTATTATTAATTATTATTTTATTTTATTATATTATTATTATTATTATTAATTATTATTATTATTATTAATTATTATATTATTATTTTATTATTATCTTATTATTATTATAGGAAATTAGAAACAAAACCAAGATGTTAATGAATAATAGGAAAACTTCAATGTATTAATGCGGTTTTCTTAATGTATTTACACATTTAAATATGAATGAAATGAACACAAGTTGATTCTTCCTTATAGATTAAGTTTATGAATTAAAATAATAGAAATTTTTAAAATATACTTTTTTAATTAATCGTCATCGTTATCGTCATCATCATACGCAAACGATTAATCGTCCATCACTAATATATATATATATATATAATATGCATCTAAAATTATATATATATATATATATATATATATATATATATATATTATATATATATATATATATATATATATATATTATATATATATATATATATATATATGGCAACCAAAATGCCCTCATGTGCCTTCCCCCAATAACCTGTTGGTATGATGCCACGGCGCGAATTATCGGCTTGTTTTGATGCCATGTTTAACTTCTTCATAAATTTGTGCAACCGGAAGGTTTCAAATCTAATTTCCGCCTTGTTGACATACAATCTCTTTCTCCTCTAAACTCCATCTCTTATCTTAACCGAAGCATTGAAATTTAAGATGCTTGACAACAAATTCTGTTATGTTCCCTAATACTGTTTTTATTCTCAATTATTTGTCAAAGGTTGTTGTTGTGGCAATGTCCGATATGATATTTTTTTTTGTTTTTCTGTTCTGTAGTTTCCCTGATTTTCTACCTTATGCGTTAAGAATTTCTGTCAAATTTAATCTACTAACAGACTCACCTGTTCTGAATATCTCTCTGCTAACTGTTCTGGCTATTCTAAATTCTTTGAGAACTTAAATTCAAAATTAGTACATATTCTCTTTTCTTTATATTTCTTCGAAATTTTCATTGCTTGTGATTTCAAAGTTAGCCGCTATAGATCACTTTCTACCAAATCTCAACACAGAAGATGAATTTGCCAACCACTTTTCTATTAAAAAAGACCTGGAGTAGCTGGTGCAGCTCCTTATCCGTATCTCTGATTTTATTAGAGATTGAATGCCACACATTCCAGAACTTTTCTTAACATTTATACATTCTCCTTATTCTGATGAACTCTTTCTTCCTTTGGGTTACTTCGAACACCTTCTTCTATCTGTTTCTTCAAGTCTTCCGTAGAAAAGACCCCAGGTATGGTAAGGAATCCTTTTTAATACCTTGTTGCTGTTAACTGGTCGAGTTGCGGTCATACTATTCATGAATTTTCTCATGAATTACTACTCGCTTCGTGTGGAACCCCCTCATATTGTCACTAAATGGTTACCAAGATGATTTTTCTTTTTGCATAGAGGAGTGGTCTTCCATGTTTCTCATTCTTTTAAACTAAACCTAACAACCTTGTTTAACTCTACTTTGCCTTTAATGCTTACACTACAAGGACGTTGGGTTCAGAAATTACCGGTGGTCTTTTCAAACAAAGAAGCTCGGCAAAATTATATTTCATCAAGAATAATTCAAATCTTATTCTTATTGATAATAAAAATCTTTATTTTCTTGTTGAAATGCAATAATCTTTCTGATGAGCTTCTTCCTCACAATCTTATCAGGCATTTTATTAAGATGTTAACATTAACTTTAATTCTTAAATCTTTTCCTTTTCTAGTATCCTTCAGACTGACATAACTGTCAAGTTTTTTACACTCCGCTGAAGTTGATCTCTTCAACTGAAACTTTTGCCTATAATTCCATTTTAGAACGATTAATCGGTTATTATTTCTTTCTCCAACCCACACCAACCCTAACTCAATTCATTTATGTCTAACATTTTAAATTTCTTCTTAAAATAACGTTATTTCTTCCTCCTTTTCTTCAGCCTAACACTAGGAAAGGCGTAAGATTATTGATAGCACTGCTATAAGCAGTTAATAAAAGAGTTTGTAGAGATAACTGATGATATCCACTCTCTGATTAATCCCTGTCTGATCCTTTGCCCCGAATTTTGTGGGGAGTGGAGAACTTGTAAAAGGGTGAATCATTAACCCTCCTTTTTGAAATACATATTCTTCAAAAAAGAAGAGATTCCTTTTAGCTCATCGTTGGTCTATTAGTCAAAAAACTGGTTTAACAACCTAGAGAACCCAGGTTCAATATATTATATATATATATAAATATATATATATATATAGTATATATTATTATAATATATTTATTATATATATATATATATATTATATATAATATAATATATATATATGTATATATATAATCAATTTCCTTTATGGTAAGTTTAAATTAACGTAAATGATTTTTATTATTTTTGGTGCTTACAGTATGTGGCCAGAAATTAAATATTATATAATGGTGATGTAAAAAATTATATTCAATGATGTTGTTTAATTACAATAGCCTAAAATTTTCACTCCTTGATGGAAAATTTTAAGTCAACTTGACATATATTTCTTTTTTGTGAAAAGAATATCTCTCCATGCATTAATACCAATACATTTCCTCAGTGCCGAAGCGCGCGTATGTCCAGCCGATCCCGAAAAAATAGTGGCCGCTCTGATCCCTCCAACTATCGCTTTATAGCTTTCATTTGTATACCATCTAAAATTTCTGAAACCCTTCCCAACTCTCATTTCCTGGAACATCTGGAGTCTCATTCTCTTCTTTCAGATCATAAGTATGGCTTTCGATGCTCGAGCTCAACTTGTGACGTAAGGGGCAATTGGATTAGAGACAAGGTAGGAGTTATATCAGGTAAATAAGGTTGATCTGCAGGGCTACAATAAGGAAGGCAAGTGGAAAGTATGTCAGAAGACCGATTTGTCATGTATTAAATGAAGATTAAAGTGTAGAGTTGAGGAAAGTGAGACAGAAAGAAACTAAAAAAAGAGATGGAAAGAATGTGTGGAAGAAATACTAGGAAGACACGGAATCCCTTTGATGAATAAATTGGAGGAAACAGAACTTCCACGAAAGAGCAAGCAATTCTGAGATGCCATAGTTCGATGAGAGGTGTTTCGGCCTACCTGAGGGCAGTATAAGAAATAGGTAACTAGGTAAGCGAAACATCCAAAACTTTTCCAATCTAAAATTTGCTAAATAGTAAAAATAATAAAATAAAATAAAATAAATAATAATAATAATAATAATAATAATATAATACTATAATAATTAAATAATAATAATTAACTACAATAATAATAATTGTATAATACAATCAATATAATAATAATAATAATAATAATAATAATAATAATAATAATAATAATAATAATAATAATAATAATAATAATAATAATAATAATAATAATAATAATAATAATAATATAATATAATAATAATAATCAATAATAATAATAATAAATAATAATAAGAAATAATAATAATAATAATTAATAATAATAATAATAATAATATAATAATAATAATAGGAAGAAGAAGAAGAAGAAGAAGAAGAAGAAGAAGAAGAAGAAGAAGAAGAAGAAGAAGAAGAAGAAGAAGAAGAAGAAGAAGAAGAAGAAGAAGAAGAAGAAGAAGAAGAAGCAAGAAGAAGAAGAAGAAGCAGGAAGAAGAAGAATCAGAAGAAGCAAACACAAGGAATGACGAAGAAGAAGAAGAAGAAGAAGAAGAAGAGTAAAAAGAGGAAGGTAATAAAATACAATAGAATTAAGATTTAGATTTATAGAAGAAGAGAAGAGGAAAAAAGAAGAAGAAGAAGAAGAAGAAGAAGAGAAGAAGAGAAAAGAAGAAGAAGAGAGAAAGGAAGAAGAAGAAGAAGAGAAGAAGAGAAGAAGAAGAAATTTTAGAGCATTCGTAACCTGCTTCTGCTTTATAATGGCAGTTTTCAACGAAACTTTACTCAACAATTTCGGTTCCATTTTCTTTGACCGATAAGCATTCTAACGGAAACAATCAAAATTCTTTAAATTAATTTCATAAAATTACAAAATAAGCCTACAACGCTTAATGTAAGGAGTTTAATTATATATATATTATATATATATATATATATATATATATATATATAATGCGTATATTATATTATATATATATATATATATATATATATATATATATATATATATATTATATATATATAATTTTTTTATAAATTTTAAATATATATTTCAATTTAAACATTACAAAAGAACATTTGGATTGCTAAATGCATATTCATTCGAAAATATAAATAAAAAAACAATGAAAAGATGTCCTTACATTATATATTGTCCTTAAATTAAATTATAAAACTATAAATTGTGAAGTATTCAATTCTTGAAGGTAAGATAAAATAATTACTATTAAAGTGGGAAGATTTAGAAAATACATAGGATAGCCTTTTATAAGATGTTATTGACCATAGAGTAATGTCCAGAGGAGGACAATCAATGAAGATATGGTAAGCATATTGCGGGGAATACAACATAAAAAATTTCAGATATGAGAAGGATCCGGTTCCATGTAGTGGCTGTGAGTGATGTTGGTGTGACCAATGAGGAGGCGTTCAACGAATACTTTGTTCAGGCGATTTCGTTGGTGAGAGGAAGACCATTGACCAATTTTCGGCCTCATATTTCTAAGTTTCGCCCCTCGCTGATCACTCATCCTACACTACTTTCAGTAGGACGGAAGGCCTTGCGGAGAGCAAGATAATAATCAATTGAATGGAGGAGACCTTGTCGAATGACATGCGGGAGATGCCTAGAATTGCTACGGAAAGATATGGCGGCTATTCTGGCCTCTCTCTCAGCTATTTTGCTGTCAGTCACGCCTGCATAAGAGGGGGCCCAACATAGTGCAATTTGTTTCCAGTGATAATGGAACAGCAGAAAACTAATGTGTTTTTAAAAAAGAGGGTTTTAAGCGAATAAGGTTCGCTGAGCGAATCCAAATAAATGACATAAGAGTGGTCTTAGGAATAAAATTATCATAGCAATTAATTCTGCCGTAAAAATTGAAGCATGAGGGGGAAGGAATTAGGGAAAAAAGAGCAGACGCACCCACACTGTCATTTGTTTTATAGCCGTCAGCAAACACTGGAGTAAATCCAAATTTAACTGCGGAATGAGACAAAATCATACCTTTAACAAGGCAGCGGGGTATCTGGATTTGGAGAGAGAGGTCAAGAACAAGCAAATGGTAGGAGCAGGGAATATTCAAGTTGTATACCCTTCATCATTAGAGAACAATAACAATAGCACCTTTTTCAATGGATGTTAAGGAAGTTAAGGATGTTATAAACTGTATTTTCAAATGTCCAGTAAGAAGGATTCTGAGGTTCATCTCTTACAGAATTGGTATTAGAGCAGACGGTATTGAGGTTTGAAAGCTAAGATAACATGTGCAACTGATGTATTCCATTTGGGAGAGAGTAACTTCACATCAGATTCAACTTCAATGATCATCCGTAGGGAAGATCGGGTGGCTCCTGTGAATCAACAGATCACCTCATTTTTGATGAGATCTAACAAATCTAGTAGAGTTTGGGACGCTTGACTATATACTAGTCACTCATAGTGTAACTTCGATCGGATTATAACGATGTGGGGAAGTAAAAGGTACTTGCGATCGGCACCCCGAAATTTTGAGGTGATATAGCAGCGTAGTAGTATAATCATGCGATGAAAGTAGTTTTCAGGAGTTTAATGTGCCTTGGAATTTCACTTGTGAAATTACATTAATTGGTGAACCATATAAGATTAGGTTTGTGAAAGGAAGGAGCAGGTTCTTCGTCTTCCTTTTACCTAAATTGTACTGCTGAGGTTTTGGTGGGTAAGAAATAGGTGCCATGGAACTTACACCATTGGGAAATATTCTCAATGGCTTGTTGTTGGAGTTGCCTTTCAAAATGCTGGCCCGGCAATATATAGCGCCAGGTTATCTACATAGAGAGAAAAATTGACCGTCACTGGGATAGAAGTAACGATCTCAATCAATCTGAGAGCAAATAATAATACACTTTAAAACATTGCCCTGCGGAAAACCTTTATTCTGAGTAAAGTGTTGTGATAGATCAGAGGAGCAACGAACCTGAATGTTTCTGTTTGATATATGGCACTTAATAAAGTGAAGGACTTGTCCTCGAAAACCGAGGGAGGGTAGTTTAATGAGAACCACAGTTTCCACACATTGTGTCAAGATTTTTCAATTTCAAAAGAAGACACCAAAAACTATCTGACGAGTATAGAAGACTTCACGTGTGTCATGGTCCAATCTTAGCAAATGGTCCGCATTCGAAGTATTTTTTCGGAAACCAAAACAGATGTTTGAACAAGTTCGGCGACTCTTCAGAACAAGGAGAAGGAGTCTTTAAACCATTTTCTCCATTAATTTTAAGTATGACAGGTCAACAAAATTGATCTTTGGTTATCCGCCAACTTCTGATCTTTCCAGGTTTAGAAATATTGATTACAAAAACTGTAGTCTAGAAAGATGGAAAAGTGGATTCGATCCAGGTTCTGTTATTCAGACCCAGAAAGAACACTAATTCAGTGCGGTGAATATGACGGAGCATTATTTTCAAAATTATGTATGTGCCAGGGCAACGTCATTGTTATTCAATATTGCAGTTTTCCTCTCAATCGTTTTTTAAAAAAGATCGATAAAATCTGGTGATCTTCCACTTTCAATTTTGAAAAATCTGGTGGTGCAGTGGTTAATTTTCTCGAGATTTTCGAAAAGACTTCAGGATTGCGTCGGATGAGCTGAATGACTAGCAAAATTATAAACCTACACGCGATCTGCATCATACCTTCTGGAGCCAAGTTCGTATCGGCTATAATAAGGCCCTAATGGAATGAATTTGGATAGAGTTCTTGAAGCGGCGAAATATTTTCTGTTCAATTTACCACACTGAAGAAAAATGAGTTGTGGAGTTGACAGTCGAACTATCAGTTAGAAAGTATTGCTTACGTGTTTTCGATAAATTCGAAGAGATTTCGTTGAAGCTGCTTTAAAAATAAAATTGTTTAAGGTGGTGCTGATCCGTTTGTATTGCCTGTAAAAAAAATTATTTTCTCGGCTAGCTTGTTCAAACTTTTAGATAACAAATAGGTTGCCGAGCGCCTACCTGCGGAAGATCGCGGGATGCAAACTTCTGCTGCCGTGATGATATCTTGTTTTAAAAAGTTTTAAGGTGGGATAGCTGTGGTTTGCTGAAAAGGAGCCCACTCCGCTCGATCATAACATTAGCGGAGATGAAGTTTTACATTGGGCTTGGTGCATGTTCATTTAAGACTATTGGTAATGGTCACCTCTGTATAAGTAATCAAAGCGAGTCTAGGCAAAACGATCCATAAGAGAATGGGAGCAAAATAAAAATCATGTACGGGAAGAAGATTATGTATCCAATCGTTCATTTGTAGGAAGTCCTGTGTTAAGTTACCCCAAGGAAAAGGGTGATAGGGGATCAACAAGGATCTTAGACATAGACATAAGGAGTGTCGATGGATAGTCTCCCGGTTAGCGGGGAGCTGCTTAATAAGGTCGTCCATGTTGGCCTTAGTAACCTCACAACTCGATGTCAAATTGATCAAATGGACTGTGAGGTTGCTGGACAGATGTACTCGTACATCCACTATATGAAATCTAGTTAGAAGAGGGACTGGAGAATAGGAGAAAGATTTATGATTGAGTATTCCTGCACCTCAAATATCATTGTCACCATTTTCGGATAAGCTGGAATAATCCTGCAATCTATCAGAGGATTGGTTGGTGGGATGTTCGATAGGTTTGACTGTTTGAGTACAGTCTATTGACTTCAAGGGGAAGCCCCAGTGTTTGCTCCGGGCTGACCCCAATTTCCTCCCTCCTAAAAATGAACATAAATTCTTAATTTTAAGCCGATTTTGACAAAATATAAACCAAACCTAAGATTTTCTGTTGTTTTCTATTGTTTTTCTGTGTCTGTAGTCATTGTTTTATTATTTTCAAATTTTTGAAATCTATGTTTGTGGCATTTGTCGATACGGTTCCTAGAAAATTTTCGAAATGACTTCAAATTTGAACTATACGAAGATTGGACTATTTTCTAAATTATTCAAGAATCTGTAATTTTGATATTTGACACTCATATCTGAGCAATGGGGTTGATTTTAAAAACCTATCTATTTTTAGGTTTACAGATTGAAAAATTTGGATATTTTTTCCTATTTGTCCAATGTGCGTGTAATTTGCACGACATTATGAAGTTTCAGGTAAACGATATCATATTTTTTTAGATAGAGTTCTTTGAATATGCAGTAGTTTTGATTTTTTCGTGGAAAAAATTAAAAAAAAAATATGTTTTAAAATTTGTAAAAAAAATTTCTTGGAGAATACACAAAAGAATTATTATGTAAAAAGTGTATTCGCCCCTGGAATTTAGGTTTTTGGAGCCCATGTTCTGAAGTAAGTAATTTTGGGGATGGCACAACAGTCCAGGACTTTTCGGCCGGCAATCGTGAATGCCAGGCTGTGCCTCATTCTATATATACTAATATTATATATATAGTAATATATATTATAATTATATATATATACTATATATACGTATATAATAATTAATATATATTATATATATATATTTCACCAAAGTACATAATCTGTGTCATCGGATGGCACAGATCATGTGTACTATTATTTAGTACGTATAAAATCTATTTATTGAAGTCATAACTAAGTTTGGTTAGATTAGGTTGAGTTAGGTTAGGTTACGTTACGTTACGTTACGTTACGTTACGTTAACAAGTTACGTTACGTTACGTTACGTTACGTTTACGTTAGGTTAGGTTGTTAGGTTAGGTTAGGTTTGGGTTAGGTTAGGCTTAGGTTAGTTAGGCTTAGGTTAGGTTAGGTTAGTTAGGGCTATATAATGTTAGGTTAGCTTACTTACGTTACGTTACGTTTACGTTACGTTTACGTTACGTGACTTACGTTACGTTACGTTACGTTACGGCTAAGTTAGGTTTAGGTTAGGTTTAGGGTTAGGTTAGGTTAGGTTAGGTTAGGTTAGGTTAGGTAGGTTAGTTAGGTTAGGTTAGGTTAGGTTAGGTTAGGTTAGGTTAGGTTAGGTTAGGTTAGGTAGGTTATGTTAGGTTAAGTTACATTAAATAAGTAACTAAATAAAAAAATCCAGTACACATTAACTAAGGGGCTCGATTATTTAAAGGTGTCAATTTGGCAAAAAAGAGTTCCCCCTTGACTCAATATGCCCTGAAAATTTGATGTTGACAAGATGTGTAGGAAAAAATATCTCAATGTCTCACTTTTTGGGATAACAAATTTTTGAAAAGTGAAATATTGAGGTATCTGTTTTTTTACTCATCCTATCAACATCAAATTTTCAGAAAGTGTATATGCAGGCGAGATACATCTTATTTACTTAAAGAATTTTTTTTTGTATACTCAAAAAAATATATTTTTTAAATTTTCACAATATTTTTTTTTAAAATTTGGTCGAAGAAAAATTTTAAAACTACTGCATATGCAAAAATCTGATCAAAATAAGAAATGTGTATCTCCCTTGAATAAAAATCTTCTGAAAATGTCATGCAGATCTAATAAACAGGAAAAAATATCCTAGCTTTTCAATGTGAAAACCCAAAAATAGTTGATTTTGAAAATCAGCCATTGCTCAGATATGGGGCCAAATATCAAAATTCTTCTTCTTCTTCTTCTTCTTCTTCTTCTTCTTCTTCTTCTTCTTCTTCTTCTTCTTCTTCTTCTTCTTCTTCTTGCTTCTTCTTCTTCTTCTTCTTCTTCTTCTTCTTCTTCTTCTTCGATGAAGATAATTACAAATATTTTGATATCATTTATTGATTTCATTTCTAAGATGGTGATCTAATCGATCATACTGAGTAAGAAAAATAATGTGACCAAAATCAAAGATTTCCGATTCTCTGACCACTTCGTGACTCTCGTCTGTTCTGTGTGACACACATTATGTGTTTGTTGCTGCTTTTTGGTTCTCAAAACCAGAAAATTGTGCTTCTGATGGTGAGCAAGGTACACAAAATCACTTATATGTCACTTATATGACGGAGATTTAGACATATCCTAACACAATAAATAATTTTACAATATTTGGTCTTACTAACTTTTTCCTCAACTATGTTCTCGCAGGGAAAAAAATTCTGTTCTCTCTCTACATGTTGAGAAGTCTCTTACTTATCTAAATCAGCACAAACCATTATAGATGTGATAGGTAGGCATCCAAATAATAGACAGTGTGGTAGAATTTATTTGATTTATTTTTTATGGACATATAAAATATTTATTCTTTATTCTAATGAGGTATGTAGTTACTGAGTTCTGGTTCTTTTTAGATTTTTCATACAAAGATAATACAGTAGAGGATATTCTCGGACTTAGAGGACGACTAACTCACGCAATCACATTAAAATAACATGATGTAACGAAGAATGATATTTTGACGACGAGAAATTATAAAAGAAAATAAAAAAGAAATGAGAAAAAAAAAAACAAAAAAAAAAAAAAAAAAAAAAAAACCAGTAATTGACTAAAAAAAAAAACTCAAAACCAAGAATCTCTAAACCCAGAATATCAATAACCAAAATCTCAAAACGTCACACGTCGTAGGTTAATACTTTGGAATAGTTTTCCTTATCATTTACGCTTTCTTCCTTTCTTCTCCTTGAGTTTCTATGCGGGCTAGCGTTGTCTTGATTGCGCTTAGCTGAGGCCAGCATGCGCGGTGGTATAGAGCTGACAGTAGTCATCTTAGTACTATGATCCTGGGCTTTGTACATTTGTGAGGTGGTAGATGAGCGGCGACGTATCGATGAGCGGCCTGGCGGCGTCTGTTTGATGGTATGGCGGTGAGTGTCTGAGATAGGCAGGAATTTGGGGAGAGTTGAGTGCGATTCTAAAGGTTGTAGCAGTCGAGTCGAGGTCCGGAGAGAGGTTGTTTTATGAGCGTCGTTGTGAGCTCAGTGGTGAGCTGTGATAGGAATAGTGTATATATCTTATATCTCTTGGATTTGACATCCTGCGGGCTGCTTGTCAGCGTTAGTATCGCTGATGAGGAGTTTTGTACATAATGGATTCTGTATTCCGACGTAATTTCGGTAAGGAGTGTTAGGTCTCTCTTGGATGGTGCGTGGCAGCTGCGATAGAGTAGCTGAGTGAGGTGTGCGGTGTAGGATGCTAAGCGCGGAGTTCGGTATGAGTACACATGTGTTGTGGTGCGTTGATATGGTAATTGTGCATATGAGATCTGGATCAGGGTTTCTTGTCGACGTGATAAGCTATACGATGCTGCGTCGGTTCTGTGGCATAGGTTTGTCATGTCTGTCAGGTGGGGAGTGTCGATTGCACGTCGGTCAAGTGAGTTATGTATTAGGATTGATGTTGCCTGGCATGTAATCTTCTTCTTCTTCTTCTTCTTCTTCATTCGGGTTACTTCTTTACTTCTTTCTTCCCTTTCAATAGTTCTTCCAATTCTGGTCTTCTTCTTCTATAACTTCTTTATCTTCTTCTTAAGTTACTTCTTCTTCTTCATGAAAGAAAATTGATTTTAAAACAGAGTAAAAAAAAGATTTAAAGCCAATACTCGGTTAACTAGCTGCTGGAATTGAGGTTACTAATGTGAATATCAGATACAAATATTCATATTACATAAGTAAAAACTTACTTCTGGAACTAATGGCTTTTTGGAAAAATGATATAGATAGGTAGACGTGGAGCCGATAATTAGTGTAATAATAAAGAGATAAGATGAATGAATCATCTACGTCACCCTTTAATAGAGTGTCCTTCCCAGACAATATTCTCTGTGTAGGCAACTGTGTACTTTGTATTTTGATCTAAATCTCCAATAAAAATTAATTTTTTATGGTGGCAATTTTCATCGAGTAAGACATTTTGGGAACTAAAAAGCCCTAGGTTATATTTTTTCCAGTGTTTTTTTAAAGAGTTACTAGCTTCTAATTGCGCTAATTGCCATAACTAAAAAATATACTTTTTATGAATATAAGACTTCGGTAGTTGGATTTTTTTTCAGTAAACTTTTGGCATTAATGCGCGTTTAAATACATTATTTCTCAAATAAAATTAATTTGTTCTTTTTCTTCTAGCAACACCCACATATCAGTATTGTACGCTGTAGATGCTATTTATGGTTGTGTAGGTTTTATACCTTACAAAAATTTGCTTCTTGATATCTACTTCGCTCAACATGCATAACTCTGATTAATCCTAACGACCAACCATAAATTTCCTTTGGTTGAAATGTAATAGCTACATACAAAATAAGTTTACTCCTGAATCTTTTATAGATATGTATTATTAAAAAAATAAATTCATATTTTTAATTATAAATTAAAGATAAGTATGAGTATAAACTAGTTCGGAAAAGATTTCCATATAGAATAAGGGTTTAACAATCTTAGACCTTTTAAATTTTAACTGGTAATTTTCTAAACATCTAAGATATTTATCTAAATTATTAGAATTGTTATAGGATTGTCAAAGTACAGCTCTAAACAAATAATGCCAGGCTTTAACATGCACTCATGCAACCTGATATTCAGCTCTAATTGTTAAACAAAAATTTACTTATCATTCCGCTGGCTTAATGATCCGAAGAGGAGAAATAGGCCTTGGTGTCGGGAGCACGCTCTCAGGCAAGACTTATCCTCACCTTAAACTTTCTTTAAAAACAAGATTATTCACCTGTTACACGCACAGAAGTGCAAGTTCTCTCGCGTTACATAAATTCCACAACATATGGCGTTCTGTAGGCGCTATATAAGGTGATCCTAAAGAGTGTGAAGTTCAATATCTAGAGGTAGATTTTCTTCTTTTTTTACAGTTTAGGTCTTAGGATAAACGCGATCGCCAAACTTATATAAGTTCGTTTATTTTATTATAAAGCAGCTGGCAAACGATCGGGTACGTCGACATCTATCTTGCTTAAACTTTTAAACGTTGTGAGCCAGTAGGCTTTCCAACTGATAGTTTGACTGTCCTTCTAATATTAACTCTTTTCTCGATGTTCTGTTATGGTTAAAGATGTATGTACAGTAAATTTATCTCGCCTCGCTATCAAGAAACTTCTCCATCCAAAGCTTCTAACACTTATGAGCCCTTATAATTCACCTCAAATCTTATACCCTAATCCTTCTGCGCGTCCACTAGACAGTACCTTGAACTTAGCACGACTTTGATCTTATTGAGATTGGTCAGCTCTTTAAGCTAGTCATTCCCGTCATCTCCTTCTCCACGCATGATACCTTGAAGTCATATTCCTCGAAAAAATCCGTGAGATTAAAACACTGCGGACACCACCGAGATTTTTCAACCGAGTTGTAAGGAATCAGAGTATCGGTACCGGTACGTTATCAGGCTATTAACGTCGTCTTTTTAAAAGATTGCTGAAAGCTGATAAAACTGGTATTATATGGGAATAACAAATCGGGTACGATATGGCACCTCGAGGATAAATAACCATGTATTTTACGATCAAATAAGTGCTTCCGTCATATTCACCCGCACTGACTCACGTGTTTCCTTCTGAGTCTGTATAAAGAATCTGGAATCGAATCCCACTTTTCATCTTTCTAGACTACAATTTTATTGATAATCACATTTATTCCCAATAACCTGGAAATAGATCAGAGTTGACGGTACAAGTGATCACATCTTTGAATAGAACTGGTATATCACTTGAACTTATATAGTGATAGAAAAATCGGTCTTCAAGACTCCTTTCTCTTGTTCTGAAGAGCTTACGAGCTCAGATTTTGTTTCATAACATACCTTTCAATTCTCTAGGATTCTTCGAAAAATCATTATACCGGCGGACACATAATTGCTAAGATTGGACCATCGATCATCCGGGAGAGTCTTCCTTAACTGAAGTGAATTAATAGTTTTTGCTGTTCTCTGTATGTGGTCTTGAAACAAGGTGGTTATGAACACTAATGTGAGAAACTCTGTTGGTCTTCCTCTTCTAATCTGGTATCTCCAACTCTCGTTTGATTATTCGGGATTAGACAAAGTCGGTCCACTTTCAGTTATAACGTGCTCCATCTTCAACACCGAATACCGACAACCTATACTCCTTATCGAATCACTTCGACAATCGCACTTTTCTACTGCAGAAATTAAATGGTTTAGCAGGGCAATGTTTAAATGATTTATTATTTGATTATCGAATATTCTAAAGGTATTCGTTACTTTACTATCTTATTTTACGGTCAATTGTTTCAATCTTCTATGTTGATGACTGGTCGCTCATATATAGGCCGATTCGCGCTTAGGCACTCCGGAATGGTTCTACTGCAGGCGGCAACTCCAATTAGCATTGACATAAATTTTATTTCTACAATGGTGTAGTTTCAATGAACCTATTATCCTTATTTCCTCGGAAATAAATAATTGCGTACTATTATTTTTGTAGAAACATAAGGATAGTCGAAGAACCTGCTTCCTTCCTCCCGCGAACCTAGGCTATATAAACTAAATTCCCTGTAATTTCTACAAGTGACATTTCTTAAGGTTCCATTGAACTCCTGAAATCAACTTGTCATCGCAATGCTTAAATATCCTAACTACGTAAATTCTACCTATTTCGGGATGCCGATCGTAAGTCCTCTTATTACCTCCTCCCAATTGGTCTGCATATTACGATCTAGTTAAGTTGTGATTCTATGAGCTGCGATAGTATATTTAAGACATAAGTACTCTCTAATAACTCTATACTAGCAATCTGTATAGAGTTCTCATCAATATTTATAATAATATATAAATGAGTGTAGATAATCATTTTCTTCACTGAGCAAAGTACCGATTCGTGCCCTTTGGGGTGGGCCAAACAGGCCTGGAGTTCAGTAATCACCGTTGTATTAGTGTTGAGCCTCCGCCAGAATCGTGTTCTGCCATAATGGTATCACATCATGCTGCCACCACATGTTATATTTTTACTACTTTATTCAAAACCTCACCTTATAGGACGGCACTCTATAGACGTTCTAGCACATCAAAAATGTGAGCCAGATGCAAGGCGTCAGGGATCGCTTTCTATTACCTGCTTTTATTTTGCAATTATTCTTAATTTAATAAACATCTTTTAAATTCCTCTTAACATTTCCCTTCTGTTATAAAAGTGTGGCTAATATAGTTTATTGTTTTCTCAAAGATGATCGTCCAGGAAATTGTTTCTTGTTTTTACTTTAGTTTTGAACCAATGATTTGCTTTTTTTAATTTTGGGTTTTCGCTCTTCAAGCGAAAAAGTAAGAACTGAACGGTGCATAGCTCGAACTCTAAGGGCTATTAACGAAATTGGACTATATATCCTGCATATCTACGGAATTTTGCTTGTTCTTCGATCCTGTTCTCCCACAATCCAAATACCAACAGACTGCTTGCTCTGAAGGTTATGATTTTTGTTCATTCCGCTAGTTAAATGTGGATTTTGACTCCAGTGTTTTCTGAGGGATGTAAAAGCAATAACCAGTAGTAGGGTAGCGTTCTGCTCTACTTACGTTCCTGACTGATACCTCCATACTTATCGTCGCCTATCCAGATCATAGGCTTCAAGTGTTGAAGGACAGAATTAATTGCTTATTACCATAAAATTTATTCCTTTATTAGTACCACTCTATAATGTTTTATTTCTGGTATTTGCTAAGATACGCTATAAAGATTCTTGCGAAAATGCGAGAATCGTTTTATATGCTTGATATCATATAAGGTTTCTCTACGGCTCGCCTTCATTCCGAAATTGACACTCAAACCAATTGCACTATGTTAGATCCCTCTTATGTATGGTGGTGACTGGATTAAAAATAACTTTGACAGAGAAGGACTATGTAATAGAGTGGCCTTAATATTTCTTTTTCGATAGCAAATCTAGTCTCTCCCCTGCTATGCCATTTTAGAGAAAATAAGCTACAAGTCTCCTCCATACTTCGGTTATAATTACTGTCTCTCCGCAAGGCCATGAAACCAGTCCTTTACTGGAAGTAGGATAGGATTAATGTTCATATCAGCAAGTTGTGTTTCGCAAAGAGAAAATATGAGCCGAAAAATATGTGAAAGGTTTTCTCTTCACCGAACGAAGTCTTTAGGAAAGAGTATTTGGGTCCCAAATGCCATTCTTCTATTAATCCGCCATTGAACAAGTCAATCTGTTGCTTTTCCGCTCCTACCATAATGGTTTCAGGGAACAAACATCAATCTTCAGCAATAAAATGCTAACCGTGATCCTTGCATACGCTCATCTTCAAATGGTTATTCATGTGGTAGATCATACGCCCGCAATATGAATAATTACCAATATCTTCTATTATATTGGTACTACACAAAAAGAACCCTGATCTAATGGTAAATTAATAACATCTCTTCTTTAAAAGGCTACCTAAGGTGTCTTTTCTAAATCTTTAACCGTGCTCTTTCAATAGTAAACTATTTTAATCCATTACAATTCAAGAATTGCATTATTCTTGTTCACATTTTATAGGTTTTAAATTTGATATAAGAACAATATATTTTTAGGTTCAAAAAATTAAGACATCCTTTTCATTTTTTTTTATTTTTTTATGAATGAATAGATTGCTATATTCACCAGATCAAGAAATGTTTCTAGAGCGAAAATTTTCGTAAAATTTTGTAAAATAACAGGAAAAATGATTTTTAGAAAGGTTTGTGCAAATCAAATTTAGTGGGTAATAGCTAGCGAGATATCACATATACCCTTATAAGTATAGTGTTATTATATGGGTAAGGGTATATAATATGCGTGATCACAATATGTCCACACCTATCGGAACTCACCGAAATACCCATCTTCTATTTATATAAATAATCGTATAATATGTAAGGTACGCATTATACTACTCAGGCTTATTTATTATCTACGGCACTGTTGAATACATTATTGTAGGTAGTGTACTAATAAGTATAGTTATATGGGATGGCAATTTCTGCGGACAATAAAATTATGTCGCTATCGATCACTTTTTATATATAATTTTCTCCATTTTAACTTTTATATTATCTATAATATATAATATAAGATATCTATATGGTGTAATAGTATAACTATCTTTACTTAGGTACGCCTCCTAAGTATTACATATCACAGTGGCTACACCTGGGATGTTATAGTATGTAGGTATTATATCAGGCTATATACGCTATAGGAGACTCATTTTATTAAGCTAAGCTCCCTAGCATATACGGTACCTTAATATTCATATGAGTATACCTTCTATCTTATTATATTAAGACTTAGTCAGCTAAACTACCTATACCCTACTCAACTATTGAGATGTACTTCTATTAATAGTTTATATATTATATACTATACGAGTATAATTACTCATTTATTGATTTATAAAATGGTTGTTTAATCTTATTATTATCTATCTATTGATATTTATTTATAAGCCTACCTATATACCATGAGGTTAGTATATACGTACCCTGATGGCCTTGGTGAGGTACTATATATACGGTTAATAATCAGTGGGACCTTTGTACTATATATACACTTCACTTATATTGTGTTGCATTATATCTTACTATATGATCGCGTTGTTAGACGCTTATGTAACTACGCTCTTTATGAAATAAAATAGTTAACAAAATCTTTGATGTTCTCCATAGCGAATACTCTATTTATTCGAGTCAATAGAAAATGTTAACCGAGACAATTGTGTGAGTAACAGAGTGGTAGCAGACGATTTGCATGAGATGGCGGTTATATGCGCAAGTCGTCAGGTTACGTTACATGTATTAACATATTCTATCTTCTTCTTCTTACTTCGTGGTGGCTCTCTCTGTCTTTCTTTCTTCCTCTCATATCTTCCTCTTTTCTCTTCTTCTTCTTATTTATTATTATTATTTAATATTATACATCTATCTAATTAAGCTATTATCGCCCATGCAAATTTTATAAATAATTTTCCTCTAAGTAGGCACAGTTACTTTCCCTTGAAGGTAAATATTATTCATTGATTATATTATTATATATTTATTATTAGTTATCTATTTATTTAGTATCTGCCATTATTCTTAGAACAAATATAATATTGTTTTCATATAGGTTTGAAAAAGTAATTGCTCTTCTCGAATTTTTGAACGATTTTTCTTGCAAGATTTAGCAATTCTTAGTTCTCGCGACACAGTTGGATAGTTTGCTACCTAGTTATTCTTATTGTCTTTATATTCTAAGTCAAAAGTTCAGGTTAGGCTCTAGAATCATCATCGCCAATAGCGTCTCTCTATGCATGCGCGCATCGTGTCTGTGGAGTGATATATGTTATTTTCATATTCAATTCATCAAAGTGAATTCCCGTGTCTTTCCTGACTCTTCTCTACGCATTTTTTCTTTTCCTCTATTTTAGCTTCTCGGATGCTGGACTTCATCAACCCTTCCATCTTAAATCTTTATTCTACTACACTGGGCCATAGTCTGTCTTACTGACTACTTTATCCATAGGCTTGCTTTCCTTACTCTCTAAACCTTCGCAGTTCTTACATTTTTTTTTAATTCCTAGATAATCATACCAGTGTAGGTTTTTATTTCCAATGTTTGACATAGAATTAATAGCTCACTCATAATATCACTGTATTATTACTCCTATCTCAACGCTTCTCATTCACATTCCGTATCTTCGTTAACATTTATAGACCTCCATCCATTTTTCTTCTTGACTGTGACGCTTCGTTTTTCAGCTCCACATATCTTTATGGGTATTGAAAATGACTATATGCTTTTGAAAATAGCCTTTTTCACTTTTAAATTTATTATGTGGTCTTTTTAGTAAGATATTGAGTCGAGTGTGTAAATAAATCACCACTTCTCTGAGAATTTTTTTCTAGGCTTTAGACTTTATTAGGATTTACAGTTTACACTATACTAGGCTTTAGACTTTATTAGGTTTTAGACTTTACTAGGCTTTAGACTTTATTAGGATTTACAGTTTACACTATACTAGGCTTTAGACTTTATTAGGTTTTAGACTTTACTAGGCTTTAGACTTTATTAGGATTTACAGTTTACACTATACTAGGCTTTCGACTTTATTAGGTCATTTGCAATTCCTCTCGAAAGATACTTTTCTGTAGCCAAAATTGGGAGAAATTATCTCCAATTGGCAATCACACCATAAAGAATTAGAATGATATTCAATTTCAAAAACTTGAGAAGCTGGTTAGAGATCATACTCTTGTATTATATATATTTTGAATGACATTGTCAATTTTTTATTAAAGATCTAACATTTGTAATAGGAACAGGAGTTTTTGTTTAGGGAAGATTGATCACACCTCTTTCGCAAGATTAGATCTATATACGAAGAAAACGTTGATCCGCAAGATGTTTCTTAGATTATTAACATAATGAAGGTTAATCGTGAATGTGAGTGTTTCATATTGGTCTCTTTTTATTTTACAATTTCGTGCTTTATAAGATGTAGTGCTTATTGAAGCTGTAATTAATTTGTTTTTAATACTAGGAAAAATAACCACTGAAAAATGTCTAATTTAGTGCTGAATACATTCTTTGTTCACAGTACGTGTTCTGAAATTAAATATTCTCATCTTCGCAGCTGGAAACTGTTAAGTCTGACTTTCTCTTCGTGAAGACTATTATACATTTTATCTTTGGAGAAGGTATGCGCGGTAAAGGCAGGATAAGCTGCATGGGCTCACACATCATGTTTAGACTATTCTTTTCAGTTATAGCTACAGAGATACCTACGACTTATATTAAACCCGATTACTTATTATAGTTCGTCTTTATGCTGGCGCCTTAATCGAGGGTTGTTTGCGGTGCCTTTATCAATATTTCCATGGAAGATTAGACTGCCATCCAGTCTGCTCTTGACTTCACCTTAATCGCTTATTGATTGGATCAAAGGAAGATTAAAGTATGGAATAGTTGTATTACCCGAATCTGTGTCGGATACTAATGCTCTCACGACCTATTCCAGCATACTTCTGTTGCTGGCTGTTTCTTCGGCATTCATTCGATTATAACGCTTGAGAAGTCATATTAAAAAATGTTAAGATTAGTGGGGAAGGAGGATACGCGCTTATTAATCCTTATAAGGCATCCTTCATTCTCCGCAGTACTATTTGTGAGAGTAACGTAGGACTTGATGTTTCGACCGAAAACGTTGAGGTCAAGATTGAATTGATGCTCTATTCGAGACGCCTACTCTGTCAAGAAAGGCTAGAAGGTGTTACTGCAATTGTAAATTTTCTAATCGGAAAGTGGATAGGTTCCGGGTCTTGTATACCAACGCAGTTGGAAAGAGTTAACTATAGATGGTATTGTGATCCTTCTTGGAGAGGAAAACATCTGTGTTAGTGTTCGTTGCTGACGTTATGTTTGATGAATGATTTGAACATCTGAATCCTGGTATCCACTGAATGGTGGCTATTCATCACGCACTCTTTCTATTAGTTGCTGTAGTCTCTTGAAAGTATCGATCATTATATCACCACGCGAGAAATCCGTTTCTCCATTCAGTAATTCCTCTTGATCATGGCGAGTCGTTCTCTCCTTACGTATGTAAGTCGAACGACCACTTTGCAACATACAATTTACAAGGTTTCCGGGCCGGGCGCGCTCACCTGGTTCTCGATCAATCAAAATATGGTTTGATTAATATAATTGTTGTTGGGACTCACTTAGATGTATGGGTTCGATATATTTTAGGCTTGTTAACTCTCTTAAATTGATCTATTGCACCCAGGTGTAGCAGTAAGTTAGCACGGGCTGCATAAATTTTATGATTCGCTATGCTACTGTAGATAACATGTGAGCGCTATATATATGGCGAATGCCGCAACATTTCCATTCCTCCATTTTGTAGGGAAAGAACTGGGCGACATGTCAAGTAAATTATGACCATCTTAGGGAAGATATGTATAACTTCTCGTCATTGGTGTTGAAGAGTTATCTCCTAGATTGGCACGGTACCAAAAAGTATCCTGTTCATATACTATCCCACACACCTTCATGAAGTGATAAGAACCTGAAAGTCTCGATAGAAAATATTTAGTTGTCAAGGGCTCATGAGAGTTAGGAGAGAAGATTGGCGTGTATTAGTACTTACGAGACACGAAAAGGTTACTAACAATGTCAGGCCTTGATGTCACAACGTATTAAGGGACTGATCACTTATATCCTCGCGTCTTCTTGGGACTTCACAAGTTGTCTATACCAACTTGATTAGGATCCTCTTCGATCTATTAGAATCCGATGTTTTCGGAAAAGGACAGAAACAAGGAGCATGGGACACGCCTAAGGGAGTCTATCACATTATCAGCATTTCTTTAGCGGACAAAATTCAGTAATTGATAACTTACTCAGATGAGACGGACAGACCACATTCTGAAAGGAAAACACCAACAGCTGCGGTATATCCAACATTGCTTCCTTAAATAAATTCCATTTTCGTCGCATTCTCTACCGGTTGTTACTGTTCTATAGGTTTACCTCTCATCTAGTTTTCGTGCGAGACTATACGTGATAAACAATAAAGATAAGTTTCATCAGGATATTGGTTCTGTAATGTTTAACAGGGATCAGGATACTGGAATGAAGCTATGCTCCGGATTACTGCTGGCCTGCCAAAACGGCACAACGCAACTTATTTTGGAATTAAAAGGAAAAATATCTTTGGAACCCACAGAATGATACTCTTAACACCGAACCAACGCAGTATTCATTCATAATTTAGAGCTCTTAGAATTTAACTGTCATTAACAATATTTAAAATGCACTTTTAATGTTGGCACCATTTTGTAAATTAAATGTATCATTTTCTCAATAGCTGGACGAACCTATTTCTCCACCTATGTATATTACTAGATAGATATGAGATAATCATAAAGGAGTTTGGTATCTTGTATCTTATGGATACCAGCGTTCTCGTTTCTACTCAGCTCCCATTATAGGTTACAGGAGATACTCCATTCTACAACAGGTGCGTGTGATTACAGTAAACCATTCCATAGGAATATATTTATTCAGGTGGCTTCCTGGACTCCTAGTCGTAAATGAGTGGATATTTTCATTTATGATTCGAATTGGTAGTTCTTTAAGCACTTTGCAATATGGTGTCAAAGTCTTTCTACTTAAAACGTCTCCCAACCTTAGAATCCATCAGTTCTGCACTAATGTTTATCGCTTTAGCCTTTTTTATAACCTTCAATCCCAGTTGCTCTCAATCACTTCCTGTTAGAGGATGAACCTCGAAATCTGTCCTTACTGGACATTTTGAAATTATACCAAGGTTTATCAACATCCTATACGTATTCCTTAACATCCACTTGAAACAGCGTGCTCTTGTTATGTTCTAATGATGCAGGGTGCACTAACACACGTCTGAATTGACTTCCCTGCTCCTACCCATGTGCTCTGTATCTTGACCTGCCTCTCCGAACTCCAGACTACCCGCTTGCCTGTCTCTAACGGTAATGATTCTTGCTCAGTTCCGCAGTTAAACTTTGTGATTTACTCCAGCTCTGTCTGTGCCTGACCGCCTACTAACAACAATTGACGAGTGTGGGGTGCGTCTGTGCCTCTTTTTCTTCCTTTACTAATGGTACTGTTCCCTCATGGCCCCGCTTCAAATTTTTACGGCGAGAATTAATCTGCTATCGCCTAATTTTGATTCTAAGACCACTCTCTATGTATTTATTCTCGGATTCGGCTCCAGCGACACGCTTATTCCGCTTAAAACCTCTTTTTTAACAGAACACTTAGGTTCTTCTGCTGTTCCATTATCACTGAAACAAATTGGCACTATGTTTGGGCCCCTCTTCATGCCTAGGCGTACCTGGACAGCAAAATATGCTGAGACGAGAGGCAGACAATAGCCGCCATAATCATTTCGTAGAGCAATCTCTAGGCATCTCCGCATGCTTCATTCGACAGGTCTTCCTCCATTCACATTGATTTATTGTCTTGCCTCCGCAAGGCCTTCCGTCCTACCTGAAAGTAGTGTCGGATGAACGTGATGCAGCGAGGGCGAAACCTCAGAATATGGCGGCGGAACATTGGCTAATGGTCTCTCTCTCATCACGAAATCGCCTGAACAAAGTATTCGTTGAACCGCCTCTCATCTGGTCACCCAACATTCACTCACAGCCACTACATGGAACCGGATCCTTCTCATATCTGAAATTTTTTTATCGATGTTTCCGCGATATCCTTACCATATTCTTCATTGATTGTCCTCCTCTGGACATTACTCTATTGGTCTTAACACTGTATAAGCGCTCATCTACTATGTAATTTCTAAACTTTCCCATCTACTAAATATATTATTTTTGATCTCTACCTTGCTAGATTGAATACTTCACAATTTATGTTTTTCATATTTAATTTAAGGGACAATACATTGTAAGGACATCTTTTCATTGTTTTTTTATTTATATTTTTCGAATAATTGATACTCTGTAGCTATCTTCTTTGTAACTGTTAATCTGAAATATATACTCTCTCAAATTTATAAAAAAATTACTATATTAGTCATAAATAAGTACTTCCTACTACTTATATCTATATACTAGTAATATATCATATACTACATATTATATATATATATTTTACACTATACTTATTATATATAGGTATATATATAATTATATTTAGATAATATACGCCGTTACTTTAAGCGTTGTTAGGCTTATGTAATTTTTATGAAATAATTTAAGAATTTGATGTTTCCGTAGAATGCTTTATCGGTCAAAGAAATGGAACCGAAAATTGTGAGTAACACAGAGTTCCAGAAGTTTCGTGAAAACTGACGCAGAGCAGGTACGAATATCGCTGTAGAATTTCCCTTTCTTCTTCACTTTCTTCTCTTCTTCTTCTTCTTCTCTTCTTCTTCTTCTGGACTCGTTCTCTTCTTCTTCTCTCTCTTACTTTCTGCTCTTCTTCTATTCTTCTTCTCTTCTATCTCTTCTCTCTTCTTCTTTCCTTCTTCTTCTTCTTTCTCTTCTTCTTCTCTTCTTTTCTCTTCTTGCTTCTTACTTCTTTCTCTCTCTTCTTCTTCTTCCTTGCTTCTTCTTTTTTCTTACTTCTTTCTTCTTCTTCTTCTTCTTCTTCTTCTTCTTCTTCTTCTTCTTCTTCTTCTTCTTCTTCTTCTTCTTCTTCTTCTTCTTCTTCTTCTTCTTCTTCTTCTTCCTTCTTATTCTTCTTCTTTCCTTCTTCTTCTTCTTCTTCTTCCTATTATTATTTAAGATTATTCTTATTAATTATTATTTATTATTATTATTATTATTATATATCTTGTTCATATTATTGAGTATTATTATTATTCTTATTATTATTATCTCATCACTCTTATTCTTATTATTATTATTATTTTTTAATTTTATTATATTATTAATTATTATTATTATTACTTATTATTATTAATTATTATTATTATTATTATTATTATTATTATTATTATTAATTTTATTATTACTTATTTATTACTTTTTATTATTATGTTAATTTATTAATTATTCTGTATTTATATTATTATTATTATTATTATTATTATTATTAGTAGTTATTATTATTATTTATTATTTACTTAGTTTTTACTATTTAGCAAATTCTTTAGATTTGAAAAGGTTTTGCTAGCGATGATTTCGCTCCTGTTACTAGTTTCTTCATACTGCCCCTCAGGTCAGGCTCCGGCGGGGGCGGTCAGGCCGATAGCTGGATGAGTGAGCGATGGGAGATTCGATGGAGTATTAACGTGCTGGTGCAGGTGGAGGGGATCATTTATTTCACGCTAGACTCGCACTCTAAAACCGCAGGGCAGTCCATGTGAATCGTCGAGCAATGGACGCTAGGAGGAGAGCGCTACTCGCTGGTTAAGGTGTATGTTTGATCCCCCTAGTTAAAGTACCGCACCCGGGACCCCGTCTTCCCCCGTTATCTGACCCACCGCACGGACAGATCCCGCCGAGCTTCACCGAACCCTCCTCGCTCTTGGGCCATGGGGCTAACGCGCGCCCTGTCTCGCCACAGTGTGCTCTGCTTGCACACCTTCTGGACCGATGATGGTGGAGACGAGATGTGTCCCTTCGTGTCCTTACGACCCGGCCGCCGACTCCTTGACCCCCCCCCCCCCCAGCTAACCCGCAAAATAACGGACTGTCCTGGTAGCGCGCCTGCCCTGCGCTTTATATGTCCGTCGCCTGCATGCCGCGCACGCCCGTGTCTGGGTAACGTGCCACACACGGGTGGCCGCCGAGACTTTCATACGACGCTATTGGCATGCCCTCTCCAACAAAAGATCACTGCAATGGGGCATAGTTAACATATCGTGCACTAGGATTATATATTTTGTTTTCCTCTTGCAGCTCGCAACTTATCTGCACTGCTAACAAGGGGCAAGAGTCTGCGTCTTCGTCGCTCTTTCTAGCTTCCATTTCAGTGATCCATTCACGAAGATTAAGTCACGTCCTGTTGCCCAATTGTAGCTAACAGATATATATATAGTTATATATATATATTATATTATATGTATATATATATGAGACGGTTATAGTATATATATATATATATATATATATATTTATTATATATCGTACTATATATATATATTATATAATATTATTATATATATATATTATATATATCTATAGTATATATATATTAGTATAGTAAGTATATCTATATATATATTATAATAGTAAGGGTGGTAAACCTCCGCAAATGCCGCAACCGGTGAAGTTGCAAACCGGGAAAGTTGCCCATGTTGCAAGCAACATTTTGCAACATTTGGTTCTTCAAGCTTGACGTGGTCAAGGTTAGGGTTCTTAAGGTCGGTGAGACCGATTCTAAGGGGCTGGAAGACTGCCTTAGCAGGTTTTGAGCCTGACTAAGGGTTTTTTAGCCCCCCAACAGGGGGCGGGAGCTCCCCCAAAGGAGGGGGTTTTTTGATTCATTAGAAGGTTTTAACAAATTCGTAGATCATTTTTGATGGTTTTTGATTCGATTTTATCGATCGTTATTTTACCCCTATATGATGTTTAAATGCGTTTTGTCTACGTGCTCTGGTTGGACTTTTTAAGCATTGAACAATAAATCAAAAGAAATTATTTATACATTTGTTCGATATATCGCCGTAGTTGAGGAGCTATATTGGAGGATATTGCAGGCCTCTGGAAATCCTGGAATCCTGGAAGGATTCCAAGAACTGGAAACTGGAAACTGGAAATGACGTTCCTGGAAACTGGAAAATGGATTCCTGGAAACTGGAATCCTGGAAAAAGAAAAATAAAAAATAAAAAAAAAAATAAAATTTTAAAACAAAAAAAAAAAAAATTAAGAAAATTAAAAAAATAAAAGAAAAAAAAAAAAAAAAAAAAAAACTTTTAATAATAGAAAAATTATAATTAAAATAATAATTTAAATAAATAATAAATGTTTTGTGTGAAGGTATCATCTATTTTCGTCTTGTCTATTTTCGTGCTGGCGCCTCCGTCGCTGGAATGCGAGGTTCCGGTGAGTGCACCCTCGGAGAAGGGGTGCCTGGTTCCTTGCAGATAGGAAATTTTTTAGAAGGTTAGAAATGCACGGAGTGCATAGAGAAGAAGGAGGAAGAAGGAGGATGAGAAAGGAGGAAGAAGAATGAGGAATAAGAATGGTGTTTGGAACCCCCCGGGAGGAGGGTCCCTAACTGAAATAAAAGCCCGAAGAAAATGCACGGAGAGCATATAGAGAAGATGGGAGGAGAAAGGGACTGTGAGAAGACAGCGTTGGTAAGGCACCGGCTGCTGGAGCCGGTGGGTGGTGAGTTAAGTAAACAATTCGTTTAGGCTAGATTGACATTTCTATTTTCAAAATCTCGTTTTCTTTTTATGATCATCAACTACAACTAATATATGTTTGCTATTTTTATTTATTACAAGTTTCATTCTTTATGTTTTAATTTTTGCTTTCAATTTTAACAATTTTTATTACTTTTAAATTTTATTTCTTTCTTTCTCTTTTTTTAAAATTTCCGCTTTTCATGTTTATAAGTAAAAATTTGCATTTTTACATACCTTAAAGCAGTAAATCAGTTAAATAAATAAATCAAGCCCTCCAGTCACCCTCCTACCCTTCGCATGATCATTTTGAAGTTTTGATTAGTTGATCTATTGAGATCTTTGATTCAAGTCATATTTTTGTGATAACATGAATCTAACAAAAACTTTTATTTGTTTTTTGTTTTTCTTTTCTTCCCAATATTTTTGTTTTTTCTAAAAAATTTATTCTTTTTATGTTCTTTACTTAAAAATTTGCATTTTTTTACATACGCCTAAAGGAGTAGATATTAGGTAAATCAGTTTAATTCGAACTAGCCCTCCTCCCTTGCCATGATCTATTGTCTATTAATCTAAGTTGCTCTATTGATCCCGTATTGATAGTCTATTAGTTTCAAGTCCATATTTTGTATAACCATAACAAGAAACTTTTATTTATTTTGGTTTTTGTTTCTTGTAAACATTTTGTTTTTACTGAAAAAATTTATTCTTTTTTATGTTTCATGACTTAAAAAATTTGCATTTTACATATCCTAAATCAGTAAATCAGTAAATCAGTAAATCAGTAAATCAGAAATCATACCATCATCAGTAAAGCAATAATCAGTAAATTCAGTTAATCAAACCACCCTCCTACCCTCCATGATCTATTGATCTATGATCCTATTGATCTATTGATCTATTGATCTATTGATCTATTGATCTATTGAATCTATTGATCTAATGATTCAAGTCCTATTTTGTATAAATAACACAAAAAACTTTTTATTTATTTTGTTTGTTTTCTTTAAACATTCTTGTTTTACTAAAATTTTATTCTTCTCTTTATGTTTATAACTTAAAAATTATTGCATTTTTACATACCTAAAGCAGTAAAATCAGTAAATAGTTATCAACACCACCACCCACCCTCCTACCATGCCATGATCTATTGATCTATTGATCCTATTGATTCTATTGAAATCTATTGATCTATTGCATTCATGTCATATTTTGTATAACCTAACACTAAATTTTTTTCTTGCTGTTGTTGTTGTTGTTGGCCATTTGGTTGCAGTTGCTTGTTGTTGGAATGTTGCGTCTTGTTTGTTGTTGTTGCTGTTGTTGTTTGTTTTGTTGTTGTTTGTTGTTGTTGTTGTTGTTGTTGTTTGTTTTGTTGTTGTTTGTTGTTGTATGTTGTTGTTTGTGGTTTGTTGTTGTTTAATATTATATGAACAACGTTCAAAGTTTTAATAAAATATACAAACGCTTTTTCAAACATATCTCTAAAATATTATTGTCAATAAATTTCTTAAATTGGGTATATTTTATTTATGAATATAATATATCTCATCCAAGCCTAACTGACATACAGCATTTCATTAAGGTAACTAAATTAGAAGTTTCAACTTACCAGCAGAAGTCAGCATAACAATCTCGGTCTTTATATACACAACCACGCAAAATATTATTATTATTATTATTATTATCATTATTATTATTATTATTATTTATTATGTATTATTATTATTATTTATTTATTATTATTATTATTATTATTATTATTATTATTTATTTTATTATTAATTATTATTATTATTATTATTATTATTATTATTATTATTATTCCACATAGATCTCACAACACCAATAACGCGTGCGATCACTTTGCCTCCAGGTCCACAACTAAAACATTGGTAGGTAGCTTGCTCTCTACCAGACACCTAACCATTACGTAAATCTTGTTACGCTCAAGGGATAGTCAATCAAGGACTGTATTCTGGCTATGCCATCAACGGCAGCGCCAATGAAAATTCAAGGAATGACTCATTTATCTTATAATATCTTTTGACACATGAAAAGGGTAATGAGATTTATTACCTTGTTCCCAATTACTCTTTTGACACTGAGAAGGGTAACAAGATTTATTACTTTTTTCCCAATATCTTTTTGACACATGAGAAGGGTAACAAGATTTATTACTTTTTCTCCCATATCTTTGATGATATGGAGCAGGGTAACGAGATTTATTACTTTTTCTTCCAATATCTTTTGACACAGTGAGAAGG
>JABUQX010071215.1:22500-25140 GCA_015478945.1 Trachelipus rathkii
AATAATAATAATATAATAATATAAATAATAATAAAGTAATAAATAATAATAATAATAATAATAAATAATAATAATAATAATAATAATGAATAATAATAATAATAATAATAATAATAATAATATTAATATAAAGTAATAATAATATAATAATAATAATAATAATAATAAAATAATTAATAAAATATAATAATAATAATAATAAATAATAATATAATAAATAATAATAATAATTAAAAATAATAATAATAAATTATATAATAATAATAATAATAATAATAATAATATAATATAATTATAATATAATATAATAATAATAATAATAATCAAATAATAATAATAATAATAATATAATCAATAGCATAATTAATATTAATAATAACGAAATCAATAATAATAATAATAATAATAATAATAATAATAATAATAATAATAATAATAATAATAATAATAATAATAATAATAATAATAATAATAATAATAATAATAATAATAATTAATAATAATAAATAATAATAATAATAATAATCAATAAATAAATAAGTAATAATAAAATAATATAATAATATTGATAATCAATAATTATCACAAATAATTATATGATTCTAATTATTAATTAATAATAATAATAATAATTATTTATTATTATTATTATTATTATTATTATTATTATTATTATTATTATTATTATTATTATTATTATTATTATTTTATTATTATTATTATTATTATTTCGAAAAAATGCATAATTAGTTAATTAATAGTATTATCACTCATCTATATGAAGCGAAAAGCCTCTTATATATGTAGTAAACCCTCAGTTTTAAACCTATAAAATAATCTTATAAACAATTAGTCATAAAACGTCTACAACATTTGCTCATTTGCATATAAATGCTTAAATATTAACATTTTTACTTTACAATTACCGGGTGGTCTCCTGTAACTTCTGAAAGAATTACACACCTTTTTCCAACCAAATAGCCCAACCTTCCATCGAATGGGCTCGTCCTCCCACCGAAATAGCCAGTCCTCTAACCGAAAAAAACCGTCCTTACTTGCCTGTATTACGAGCCAGAGGAAATTAAACTGCTCTCTAACTTACAACCAAAAACATTCAGAAATATGAACAAGGGCCTTTTAATTCGAGATTGAGGAGGAGTATTTTGAGTGTGCTTCAAGATGAGGATATGAGTATTTTTGAGAGTGTTTCAAGTTGAGGATGAGTATTTGAGATTGTTTCAACTTTCATTCTCGATTATAAAGGTTCGTAAACAAATTGGATTGTTTGTAAGCTACTTTAAAGGTTTTCTTCATTATTTACATACTTGTAGTTATTTAATGGTTTGGATTATTATTATTATTATTATTATTATTATTATTATTATTATTTTATTATTATTATTATTTATTATTATTTTATTATTATTATTATTATTAATATTATATTATTATTATTATTAATATTATTATATTATTATTATTATTTTATTATTATTATTATTATTATATATTAATTTTATTATTTATTATTATTATTTATTATTATTATTATTATTATTATTATTATTATTATTATTATTATTATTATTTATTATTATTATTATTTTATTATATCATTATTATTATTATTAATTATTTTATTATTATTATTATTATTATTATTATTATTATTATTATTATTATTATTATTATTATTATTATTATTATTATTTATTATTATTATTATTATTATTAATTTTATAATTATTATTATTATTACTTATTTTATTATTATTTTTTCTTTCCATGAATCTGCTTCATATTCATCTTATTTTTATTATTAATTTTTGTTTTTATTTTCATTATTATTATTTTTATATAATTATTATTATTATTAATTAATTATTATTATTATTATTATTATTATTATTATTATTATCATTATTATTATTATTATTATTATTATTATTATTATTATTATTATTATTATTATTATTATTATTATTAGTAATTATTATTATTATCATTATTTTATTATTATATTATTATTATATATTATTATTATTATTATTATTCTTATTATTAATTATTCGGCCTTTATTTTAATCCTATTTTGAAGCAAAGTAAATTTCTATTAACGTTGTAGTTTCCTTATCTCCGTCCCATATAATAAATTACGGAAATAATAATAATAGATATAATAGATAATAATAATAATAAATAATAAATAATAATAATAATAATAATCAATAATAATAATAAAATAGTAATAATAATAAATAATAATATATAATAATAATAATAATAATAATAATAATAATAATAATAATAATAATAATAGTAAATAATAATAATAATAATAATAATTAATCAAGATAAAAAATATATAGAAAATAGTTATAGAATAAATGAAAATGATAATAATAATTTAATGAATATGATTATAGAAAGCTTATAAAATGAGAATCAGATAAAATGAGAAAGTAATTAATAATAATAATAATATATAATAATACATAATAATAATAATAATAATAATTAATAATAATAATAATAAATAATAATAATAATAATAATAAATAATAATAATAATATATAATAATAATAATATAATAATAAAATATATAATAATAATAATAAATAAAAAATTAATAATATATA
>JABUQX010071216.1:0-2500 GCA_015478945.1 Trachelipus rathkii
GTTAAAGCATAAAATCATTTTTTCATGTTAAGAGTGGTATTGCTGTGAAAGGGAGGCGAGGTCATAAAAAGAGATTAAGGCCTAAAAAAAACTTACTTTTATTCGTCCTTACTCGCTTAGGTATTATGAGGGTTAGGTTAGTCGTTATGACACATTTTTTGATAAATGGCACTGTGTCAATGTAACATTAACGTTAATATGTTAGAATATGTTTGAAAAAGGTATAAATAGGTTACGTTTTGTATGTAAAGTTAGTTACTTTACCAGCTGTTAAGTCTGGAACTTTGTAAATATTAACAGTATTTGCTGTGAAGTTGTGTTAGGTTTGTCTTGTACACTCACACTCCTTATTTCATATGATGCTATGTTAGCTTTATTAATGTAGAAAACATTGTTATGTTAGCATATATTGTTTGATCTTTATGATAATCGGACAAGGTATGATACATTTTGCTAAAATATTTACGTGTGTTATGTAAGATCTAACATTCGTCATGTTTAGAGATATGCTTGAAAAAAGTTAAGATTAGGTTACGTTTTGTGCATACCATGTTAGGTACTTTACTGGTGTTTAAGTGTGAATTTTGTTAAGTACAGTTTATTCTGTGATTTTAAGGTTGTGATAGTGATTGTCTTTTACATTTTTCTTTAGTTAAGTACATCATGTTAGCTTTATTGATGTGGAGACAAACCTTATTATGTTACAGTATATTCGTTGATCAGTGTATGATAATTAACCACTGTTTTGATAAATTTTAGTTTAATTATTACCATGTTAGTTAAATTAACATCGTTTATGTAGAATATGTTGACAAAGTGGCTGAATAAGGTTACTTTTTTGGTGCTTCATGTTAGTTACTTACTGATGTTAAGTGTGGAACTTTGTTAATTTGTTAAACAGTTTATTCGTTGTTTAAGGTGTGAATAGGTTTGTCTTTGTACATTATTTCATGTTCATGTTAACGCAGTGTTAGCTTTATTGATGTGAAAAACTTTGTTACGTCAGCATATATTGTTTTGATCTTTGTATAAAGAACATGATTTCTTATGTTATGTTTATCCAAATGACACTCGAAATGTGACTTGAATCAATAGGATCAATAGATAATAAGATCCAGATGTTCAGGAGGAGGTTGGCATAGTGGTTTGATAGTGATTTACTGCTTTTAGGTATGTAAAACGTTACAATTTTAGTAAAAGTTTGACTTAAATCAATAGATCACTAGATCAATAGATCATAAGATAATTAGATCAATAGATCATGATTGGTCAGGAGGGTAGGGGATGGGTTGATTTTACTGATTTACTGATTTAGGGCATTTTCTAAAACATGACAATTTTAGTAAAAAATTGACCTTAATCATAGAATCAATAGCATCAATAGATAATAGAATCCCACAGGAGGGGTCACTCTGTGGCTATATGTTGCTGTGTTTTATGACTTTACTGCTTTAGGGTATGTTAAAAACGTTACAATTTTTAGTAAAAATTTGAGCTTAAAATCAATAGATTCAATAGATCATAGATCAATAGATCAATAGATCATGATGAGGTGGGCAGTGTGGTATGGCTATGATTTTACCGATTTTACTTGATTTTTAGGGTATGTAAAACATGACAATTTTAGTTAAAAGAAAAAAATTTGACCTTAAATCAATAGATCAATAGATAATAGATCAATAGATACAACGGTCAGGAAGGTGGATTGGTGGTTATGATTTACTGATTACTGATTTAGGGTATGTAAAACATGACAATTTAGTAAAAAATTTGACCTGAATCAATAGATCAATAGATCAATAGATCAATTAGATCAATAGATCACAAGTTTGTCAGGAGGGAGGGTGGATGGTGGTTCTGGATTTACTGGATTTACTGATTTAGGGATGTAAAACATGACAATTTTAAGATAAAAAATTTGACCTTAATCAATAGATAATTGGTGTCAATAGATCAAATAGATCACGGACGGGTTCAGGAGGGTAGGTGGGCTGGCTTTGATTTACTGAATTTCTGCCTAGACTATGATAAAAACGTAAATTTTGAAATTATAACATAAAAGAATAAGAAATTTTATTTATTTAAGTTGGGGCCCGGAGACCCCCCTTTAGGTTGTGTACGGCGCTATTTAAACCCATATATGATGTGAGTACTTTATATGGAAGATGGTATACCGAGTTTCATCGTTCTAGCGTCATATTTCAGATTTTGGGGCTCGGTCCCCGAATTGAGCCAAATCGGTCTCATCTACCCGGATACATCAAACAAGCTAAAAGGCTGTATATCAAGTTTTGTTGTTCTATGTCAATATTTCAGTTTTTGGGGTGAGTACCCAGTCTGGGGCACCCACAGTCATTTTACACCCGGGTCATACTAAGATACATCTCGAAGTGTATTACCGAGTTTCTCATCATCTGTGTCAAATATTTCAGATTGGGTGGGGCTGGGTCCCCGAATTTGGTCAATCGGTCATTTTACCCCGGGATACATCTAGATACCA